>PVIR01003450.1:0-54924 GCA_004026965.1 Petromus typicus
ATCTTCCTGTTTGCTGATTTTGTTAGCATTTGCCTTTTATCGGCTTTTAAACCCATTTATGGAGTTTCTAATTATAGTTATTACAGTTTTCATTTCTAGAAGTAATTTTCCCTTTCTTATTTGGCCATCTTTTAAACACTCTCATATTTCAAGTCTGTCTGTCTGTCTTTCTTTCTTTTTTTCTTTCTCTCTGTCTCTCTCTTTTTTTAGTGGTGGTATCGGTGAGTGAACCCAGGACCTTTGTAGTGAGCTACGTCCCCACTCTTTTTTATCTTGAGATAGAAATTCTCCATGCAGGACTCAAGCTTGCAATCCTTCTACTTCAACCTTCCAGGGTACTGGGATGACAAGTATGAAATCCTAATCTGTAAGCTTCCTTTTTAAGAAAAAAATGGAGGGCTGGGATTTAGCTGTATGGTTCTGGTGCCTGCCTTGCCAGTGCAAGGGCCCGGGTTCGATCCTGGTAACCACATACAACAGTGTCAGGCATGGAGACTCACATCCACCAGCATTCAGAACCTCATACCACAGTGCTGGGACTGTAGTGGCTCATGCCTGTAATCCCAACACTGGGGAGGCAGAGGCAGGAGGACTGTTGTGAGTTCAAGGCTAAACTCAGGGCCAGCCTGAACTACAAAAGTGAGACACAGCTTCAAAAAAACTGGAACCAAGATATACAGAAATGGATAAATCATAACCATTGGTTGATGGTTGACTGTCATCATTAGACTTGGGCTCCTTGCTATCTGGATGAATATATGTATATATTCCTACTAGAGTATAATGAAAATCTAAACAGTAACCTCATCACCCAGTCTTTTCTATCCTAGAACTCTGCTTTCTCCTTTCTAAATCTGTCATTTATCATTCCTTCCTTTTCTTTTTATAGTTTTATCAAATATATATGTGATTTCAAATATATATGTGCCTAAATATATTCAGTTTTTGTCAGTTTTTAACTTTTTGAAAAGGATATTATGGTGTATATATAATTTTGTGAGATTTTTAAAAAACTCAATGTGAAATATAGAGTTTATCCATATTTTTGCATGCTCTATGTAAGATTTTGTTATGCAACTATTTTATAATTATTTTATCCATTCTTTGTGGCATTTTGGTTATTTCTGATTTCTACTGCAAACAGTCTTACTATAAATATTTTTGTACCTGTTACTGAAAAATATGAGCAGGTGTTTCCAAAGGGTAAATAACCAACAGTGGGTTGTAGTATACATAGGGTTAGCCAATATACCCTAGTGGGGCTATAGGACAGCATCCTGTTCGGCTGGCTAGGCATCAGCTCTGATTCATCAGTACTACGTGGGTCTTGGTTGTATTTTGGTGCCATGGAAGGGAAGGGAAGTACCTTGGTACTCTTCTTTTATTGGTTCCATGAGGCGGGACAAGTACAAAAAATAAGTAGCAACAAAGGGTCACCGGTCACTAGGCAGGCAACAGACACAAGTTCTAGTTTTGCATGCTGAGTACCAAATGAAGAGTATTAGGACAAAGGTTTGATGGAAAAAAATGCTTTTGATACCAAATATGATGAATTTCAAGGACCAAGGTGTGACTCTATGTTTCTATTAATGCCCAACTTTGCAAGCTAATGTCAGTTTGAAAATAGTTGCTCTAATTTATAACTCCACCAGAAATGTAGAAGAGACACTGTTGATTCACATTCTGTCAAACACATGGGGCTGTCAGATTTTTAAATATTTTTGCCAATCTAATGGGTTTAATTTTGTATTTCATTCTGGTCATAATTAACATTTTCCTGGTTACTAATAAGCTCGAACACGTATTCACGTGCATATCACCCATCTGTGCTTACTGTAAGAATTTCCTGCTTTTGTTTCTTGTTCTTATTTCATATATTTTTCTATTTGATTGTCTTTTAAAATTGATTTTAAGAAGTTTGGGTATAGAAATAAACAATCTATAATGCCAATTCTCGTGCAATTATATATATCTCCTGATTTTTATCTTTTCATTTTAAGTATTTGTGAATAGAAGTTCATAACTTTAATATAGTCAGATAGACCCATATTTCTTTGCTAGATAGCACTTTTTCGGTGCATCTTGTTTAAGAAAATCTCCAAAGGATATTTAACCTAGTGTGGTGGTGTGCACTTGTGAGCCCAGCTACTTGCAGGCTAAGGCAGGAGGATACCTTGAGCCCAAGAATTTGAGATCAGTCTGGGCAATGTAAGGATAACTCATTTTTTTGGAAGGAAAAAAAGATGGTATTTACCCACATTTCTGTGATAGATAATTTTACATGTCAACTTCAAAGACCCTCTGCGTGCCCAAATATTTGTTTAAACATGATTTCTGGGGGCCAGGGATTTAGCTTAGTGGTTCCAGTGACTGTCTGGCAAGCACAAGGTCCTGAGTTTGATCCCCAGTAACTACATATCACAATGCTGGATGTGGTGGTTCATGCCTGTAATCCCAGTACTCGGGAGGCAAAAGCAGGAGTATTGCTGTGAGTTTGAGGCTGGCTTGGGCTACATAGTGAGTTCAGGACCACCTTGAACTACAAAGTGAGAACTGTCTCCAAAAACAAAACAAAACAAAACAAAAAACCACATGATTTATGAGTGCGTATATAAAGATGTTTCTGGTTGAAGGTCTTATTTGAGTCAGAGACTAAAGAATGGAAATGGCCTTCTCCATTGTGGGTGGGCCTCGTGCAATCCACTGGAAGCTAAATGGAATAAAAAGCCTAAATAAAAAATATTTTTTTCTCTCTAGCTAACTGCTTTTAAGCGGGGACCCAGATGGGACCATACTATTATCTGTCCTGGATTTCTAGTTTGTCTATTACAGAGTGCAGAAGTTCTCAGCTTTCATAATTATAGGAGACAATTCTTTATTATCTATCTATCTATCTATCTATCCGCAGCTGGTTATGTTTCTCTGAGAAACTCACAATAATACTACTTCTACAAAGTACTTGCATTTGGCATTTAATTCATTGACCCAACCCAACTGCAGTTGACTGTACATTGTATGAAGAAAGTATCCAATTAATTACTTTTCCAAATGGATAATCTGTTTTCCTCCTTTTTCTACTTATTTTCTGTGTCCTTTCTGTCATACATCCAAGTTCTATATTTAAGTCAGTTTTGAGCTCTATCATCTACTGTACAGACTATTTTGTCTCTCTGAGAGACAACATAGATCACATGATTTGGGGACTTCTGCTTCCTCATAAGGCCTGGAGATGATGGAACAAATGACATTGTTTTAGTCTTTTTCAGAAGTGTTTAGAGTCATTAATGAGTTCTTCCAGTACCTAGTTTGAAAGGTTTTTTGTTTGTTTGTTTTGTGTTTTTTTGAGACAAGGACTTGCTTTTGTAGTTCAGGCTGACCCTGAACTCCTTTGGTAGCCCAGGCTAGCCTTGAATACAGTAATCCTCTTGCCTCTGCCTCCTGAGTACAGGGATTATAGCTGCAAGCTACCATGCTTACCATTATGGTGTGTGGTAGTGATTGCTGGTGGGTGTCAGCCACCATGCCTGGCATTGTTGTATGTGATTACCAGGGCCTTGTGCTCACTATACAGGCGCCAGAACCACTGAGCTAAATCTCTGGCCCTGGTTTGAAGTTTTTAATACCATTTCAACCTGGACCCTTGGAAAAATGACTATTTCAGGTACGGAGAATGTACAAAATAAGTTAAAATACTTTCTTATGTTAGAAAGCAAGGAAATTGTGCAGTCCTCCTGACTATATAAGGACCTAGCATCCAATTTAAAGAGGATTTCTTTTGCCCCCAAATGGAGAAGATAGAGCATAAGTAGAACTGAAATCAAGTGCTAAAGACATTTTTGTTCATTACTGGAATTTAGGTATCAGTAAGATGGCTTTGGGCAGCTGCCTCCTCTAGCCTGACCGATGCATAGTATGTCAGGAACTGCATATGGCAAAACTACTAGGAGACAAGAACAGCCTAAGGGAGAAATGAATTTTGTTCTTGAAATTTGCAGAACTGAAAAGCACTTCATGACTAGGTGATTAGGACCAGAGGTGCATCCCCTAGGTCGCTCGCTGTGAAAGACCCCACCAATATGCATCACCCATCACCTGCTGTGAGAAGGCACCAACCAATCTGGGAAAAACCCAGTAACCACCTGTATAAAACACTCAGAGATCCGCTTCCCTGCAAGGTGAACTTTGTGACAAGAGTCCATCATCTTCTTGTCCGGACAACTTTTTCAGAATATTTGCCTGCTTTCCTTCAACACTTGTCTTTGGATGTAATAGGCTGTCACGTGGGGGAGCCTCTGGGCTTGGGTCTGGTAACAGAATACAAGCTTTAATGGATTAAAATATACCAAATATGTTTCTAATGATACCTATGATTCAGCTTTAGCAAATGCAAGGGAACAAGATTTTACTTTTATTGCATTGTTTGAGTTTAAAAAGACACAATTAGCTGGGCCCGGGGATGCATGTCTATTATCCCAGTCCTCTGTTCTAGTCCAACCTGGAGAATTTAGCAACTTAGAGAGATCCTGTCAAAAGAGAGACAGAGAGAGAAAAAGACAGACAGAGAGGCAGAGACAGAGACAGAGAGAGGAAAACAGAGGGAGGGAGGAAGATGGGAAGGTAGGAAGAAGGATGGAGTGATAGAGGAAGGGAGGGAGAAAGAATTTACAGGTGGGAAAAAAGCCCTTAAGTGGCATCAATTGATTACAGTATATGAGAAGAATCAGAGAAATGTTACCAAACATTCAACTAGATATTTGATGAGATTAAGAAATTATTGTTAAAACCAAAATGTCTATCAACTAGAGACTGGATAAAGAAAATGTGGTTCTTTTATAGAATGGAGTATTACTCTGCCATTAAGAGTGATAAGACTGAGTGATTCATATTCAAATGGATGTACCTTCAAGACATCCTCCTAAGTGAAATAAATAGGTCACAGATGTGTAAATATCTTATCTTTTCTCTGGTATGAGAGCATGAAGTTGTAAATGAGTTGTAGTATGTATAGTTGATATATAAAGATATATCAAATATAGAATATATAGATTCTATATATAAAATATAGATCTTTCTATATCAAATATAGAAAATATTTAAAAGGAAAGAGGGTGTGGGAGTAAATAACGAAGGGAAAAGGAATGTGACAGTAATAAAGAAAAAAGGAAACAAAGATTTTATATATATAGGGGGTGGGGGTTGCAGGGCGGGTGGAAAGGGGAAAATATGAGAATCAAGTCATGTCATATTTTGGTATATACTCTCCATGTTGAATGCAATGATGGTGTGTATTCATTTATTGTGTACCAATAAAGATTTAAATTTTAAAAAATTATTGTTAAAAAAAGAAATTATTCTTGAATTTATTTATAGGTAGTAATTGTGTCATTATGTTTAACAGAAATTCTTACATTACAGTGATACATAATAAAATATTTATTAAAATATGTCTAGGACTTGCCTCTAAATAATACTTATAATAATACTTGCTTCTAAATAATAATAGAGAGAAAATGGAAAATACAGATTAAATAAAATTGGCCATGAGTTTATAATCACTGCATTTTGAGAACAGACACATGGAGGCATTATATTCTCTAGTTTTTTATATGTTTGAGAGTTTTCAGCTGGACTTGGTAGCACGCACCTGCAATCCCAGAAGTTGGGAGGCTGAGGCAGGAGAATCACTGAGTTCAAGACTGACCTGGGCTGCATCCTGAATTCAAGGCTAGCCTGAACTACATAATGAGAACTTGTCTCAAAAATTTTTTTTCATGTAAAATGTTTTTAAAATGTCTTAGTCATTCTTAACTTCTTACCTTCCCATATTAGTTTCAGAATCACAGATTTAGAATTACATAGCATTTTGGTAGAAATTACATTGAATCCAGAAATCAATGTGGGAAAAATTAGCATTATTAAAAAATGACAGGGCTGAAGATGTAGCTCAGTGGTGCCATGCCTGCCTGGCAAGTGCAAGGTTCTGAATTTGATTGCTGGTATTGGGGAAAAAAGAGGGAGGAAATGACAGTTTTTATATCCAGGAATGTGAAATATCTCCTCACTTACTAGGTATATATATATATTTATTTATACAAGTTCTCTCTTTTGTAGTTCAGACTGGCCCTGAGCTCACTACGTAGCCCAGGCAAGCCTCAAACTCACAGCAATCCTCCTGCCTCTGCCTCCTGAGTGCTGGGATTACAGGTTTGAGCCACCATGCTCAGCACTGTAGTATGTGGTATTGACTGCCGATGGGTATGAGAAACCATGCCTGGCATTGTGGTATGTGGTTACAGACGATCGGGGTTCAAACACAGGACTTTGTGTTTGCAAGGCAGATGCCAGAACTACTGAGCTGAATCCCTGGCCCCTTACTAAGTCTTTTTAAATGACTTTCAATATTTGTAATTTTATGGATCTTTTATTAGATTTATTGTTAAATACTATATCTATTAATATAGCTGTTATAAATGATGTACATTAAAATTACATATACTTGACAGAAACTCTTAGTAAATTAGAAATAAAATGAAACTTTCACTACATGATCAAGGGGGGGGTTTCCAAAAAATCTACAACATGTCATCCTAAAGAAGTAAATTAATAGTATTAAAGTTATGAATATGAGCCAAATGTGATCATGCACACTTGTAATCCCAGCATCGGAAGGCTGAGGGCAGGAGGATCACCACAAGTTCAAGGTCAGCCTGGGCTACATAGTGAGTTTAGGGCCACCCTGAACTACAAAGTGAGACCCTGTCTTCAAAAAAAAAAAAGTTATGAATCTGACAAATATGCTCATTATCGCCACTTGTATTAAACATTGGACTATAGAATCCAGCCAGCACAATAAGACAAGAAAAATGAGCCAAAGATAATCAGATTCTTTCTCTAAATATCCTAAATACTGTCATGACATTGTGGTATGTGGTCCTGGGGATGGAACTCGGGATCTTGTACTTTCCATAGTTATTTTATATTCTGTTTCCTGATTCTAATAGTTAAGTTCTAGGCAGGTGTGTTTCTTCTGTTTGTTGCTTTTGCTGGCTGTTTTAGTGTTCTCCAGAGAAGCAGAACCTATGATACATCTATGTAGATACAGACACAGATACACGGGTGGGGATCTGACTATGGGAAGTGACTTACACGGGTAGAGATGCCAGGAAGTCCCATATGCTCTCTGGAAGCTGGAAATAAGGGAAGCTGGCAGTGTAGAATTGAGGCCATCTCCAAAGCCCTGAGAATCAGAGGAGCTTCCGGCCAAATGTCTGAGGCTGAAGACTTGGAAACCTGATATGCAGAAATAATTTGAGGCCAGAGATGAAAGTGGGTTAACAAAGATTTACATTTTGTTTCACCAGGGACCTGGTGGGACGTTACCATTCTGGGAGCATCTTGTACTTACTTCTAGGCTGGAGCCTTTTCTAGCTCACTTAGGAATCGCGAATTTGACTGGATACTTGAGAAGTCTGACTTGCTGGATTCTCTGGAGGTGATTATTTCCCCTGACAGTTCTATCGCCACGTTGAAAACAACCAGTTTTGTCACAGTTTCCAAGACGTTGGACTAGGGTGAGTTTTTTTGAGTTGTGTATAGTAAGAGTACAGCCCTTGGATTCTAAGTTTACACAGAAGAGTATTTGGCCATCTTGTGCAGACTGGGTTTTATCTTCTTTCTCTCATGCGTAGAGATATCATGAAAACCGAAATTAAATTTCATCTGTTAGCAAATGTTCCCATGTCAGTTATTTATAGCCATGACATTGTAATATAACATATCATCCTCAAATTCAGTGGCTTATATTAATATGCACTTAGGATTCCTCAAGATTCCTCAAAGTGGAGCCAGGAATATAGCTCAGTGGTGCTCTGCCTGCCTGGCTGTGCAAGGTCCTGAGTTCATTCCCTGGTTCCACCAAAAAACCCCACAAAAAACCCAGATTGCTCAAAATGGTCTGATGCCTCTTTCCATTCAGCTGGCTTCACTTACCTATTTGTTTGCAATCGGCTTTGGCCAGGTAGGTAGCTCTGCAGACCTTAGCTGGACTCTCACGTTGGGAGTTAGCTGGCTTGGCTGGGATGGCTGGGGTGACACGGCTGTCCTCCACCTCGTTAGACTAGAGCTGGCACATGAAGAATTATTAGTCAAGGCAAGTCACAAGTCCCCATAGGTTCAAAGGAAGGGGAAGTTGAGTCTGTCCCTTGATCACTGAATTGCAAAGTCATATGACGAAGGACATGGGATCAGGGTGTGAGAAATAGACTTTGTCCTTTCTGTCAAAGCACAAGCCTGAAGTGAGTCTATTTTGGATTTAAATGACCCGGCCATCTACTCACTACCCACCCCCATCTGTTAGTATCTTGAGCTCTGAGAAATGGTGATAAAGTACTTTTTCCAGAACAGAGTCAGTTCCCAGGGGAAGAACCAAGGACTTTCTGATCCAAAAGGCACACCCTCTCTCGCTAATTTACCCAGCAATGCACACCCATCGTGCCCCTTGAGCCAGCCAGCCATAAGAGAGTGGAAACCTTTGAATTCAGCCAGTGCATTTACAGAACAGCTCCTGCGTTAGGGCCAACCTTCCTTTGTCCTGCACACCTGCTACCTCACTGCTGGGGTATGCTTGTGCCCTTTTGCAAAAGTTAAAACTTGCTGGGCCAGAGATTTAGCTCAGTGGTTCCAGCTCCTGTCTTGCAAGCACAAGGGCCCGGGTTCAGTCCCTGGTAACCACATACAAAACTGGGCATGAAGACTCACGCCTGTAATCCGAGCACTCAGGAGGCAGAGGCAGGAGGATTGCTGTTGAGGCTGAGCTCAAGGCCAGTCTGAACTACAAAACAAGATCCTGTCTCAAAAAAAAAAAAAAAAAGTAAAAACCTGCCTTGTTGAGATGTCTCAGTGCCTGAGTGCTTTATTATCTGCACTTAAAAATTAAATCTAGGGGCTTCTTTCCAAGAAGGCTGAGGTGAAAGGCTGCTTCACCTCCCAATGCTAATACTGGCCTCAACATGCCACTTCCTTCTATTTTCTATTATCCTTTTCCCTGTCCTTGCTATTTCCCCTTTCCATTTGAACATTTTCTTCCTATTTCACAATATCTAATGTACATTTTAGTTCTTATTTATACTTTTGCTTTCTCACATCAGAGAAATCATGTGATATTGGAAAATGTGTGTCCGACTCAGTACACTTAGAGTATGGTCTCAAAGTACATCCATTTACCTAGAATTCAGACAGAATTACCTGTCTTAAGTTTATCCTTCTTTATAACAGTTTAATACTCCATTGCATAAAAATAACACATATCTTCTTTATCTATTCATTGATGGGCATTTGGGTTGTTTCCAAGATTTAGCTATTACAAATTGCAATAAACATGGGTGTGCTTATATTACCATGATATGATGTTTTTAATTTTGGGGGGAAGATATCAAGAAGGGGATGCTGCACCAGGCTGGTAGGTGGTAAGCTCCTGAGTTTGATTCCTGGAACAACAACAACAAAAAAAACAAAAACAAAAACAAAACAAAACAAAAACCGAAAGGAAGAAAGAGAATAGCTGGGTCAAATGAAACCTCTAGTTTTAAATTTTTGAGGAATCTCCACACTAATTACCATCATGGTTTCATTGGTCTACACTTCCTCCAACAGTGGAGAAGGGTTCCTTTTTCCACACCTGCATTTGTTATTGGTTGCTTTCTTCATAATAGCCATGCTCTAGGGAGTGAGATAGAATCTCGGCATAGGTTTAATTTGCGCCTCATGAGTGACCAGTGATGTTGAATATTTTTTCATAATTTATTTGCTGTTTGCAGTCCTTCATCTGAAAAGTGCCTCTTCATTTCAGAGGCCCAGTTTTGGATTGGGTCTTTAAATGGGTGTGGGGGGGGGTCTGATTGTTTTGTTTTTTATGTATTCTAGGCAGTAGTCCTTTGAGGAATAGATGGCAAAAAATTTTATACTTTTTTGGTTTTCTCTTCACTCATTTGGCAGTTTCTTTTGCTGTGCAAAAGCTTTTTAATAAGATGAGATCCCAGTTGTTGATTCTCTGTGATGTTTCCTGTATGCTTGGGGATTTGTTCATAAAATCTTTGCTTACACCTAGGCCTTCAAGATCTCCATCTATTCTATCTTCCAGTAGATTTAGTGTTTCTGTTTTAATATTTAGATCTTTGATCTATTTTGATTTTATTTAGTGCATTGTGATGAATACAGGTCTAGTTTATACTTTGTCAGGCGGAAAACCTATTTTTCTAGCATCACTTCTTACAAAGGCTTTCTTTCTTTATTTTTTATTATTTATTTATTTATTTCTGGGTTTTTATGAGATAGGATCTCACTTTGTAGTTCAGGCTGGCCCTGAACTCACTGTGTAGCCCAGGCCAGCCTCGAATTCACTGCAGTCCTCCTGCCTCTGCCTTCTGAGTGCTGGGATTACAGGCATGAGCTGCTCTGCCTGGCACTGTGGCATGTGGTACCAGGGATTGAACTTGGGACCTTGCACTTGCCAGGCAGACGCCAGAACCACTAAGCTAAATCCGCGGCCCGAGGCTTTCTTTCTTCCAGGAAAAGCGTTTGGCCCCTTTGTCACAGGGATCTGTTCCACTGATCCTCAGGTCTGTTTTGTTTTTGTTTTTTGTTTCCCTAGTACTATGCTGTTTTAAATCACAGTGGCTCTGTAGCATAACTTCAAGTCAGGGATTGTGATATTTCCTGCCTTGCCTTTGTTGCACAGAATTCCTTTTGCTATTCTAGGTCTCTTCTGGTTCCAAATGAATTTTGTGATTGTTTTCTCAAATTCTGTGAGATATGCTATTGGGATTTTGATCAAGATTGCATTAAATTTGTATAACAGTTTTGGGGGTATGGCCTTTTTCACTACATTGGTTCCTCCTACCCAAGGACAGAAAAAATATTTCCACTTTTTGATATAGTCTTTGATTTTTTTCACAATACTGTAGTGTCTGTCTGTCTTTCTCTTTTCTTTCTTTTTTTCCTTTCCTTTTTCTTCTTTTCTTTCTTTGAGACAGTCTCACATTGTAGCCCAGGCTGTCTCTGAGCTCACTACATAGCCCAGGTAAGCCTCAAACTCACAGCAATCTTCCTGCCTCTGCCTCCCAAGTGCTGAGATTATAGGCATAACTTATACATCATGCCTGGCATTGCAGTGTGTGGTACTGATTGCTGATGTGCATGAGTCACCACGTCCAGCATCGTGTTGTGTGGTTACTGGGGATTGACCTTAGGACCTTGTGTTGGAAAGGCAGACATCAGAACCACTGAGCTAAATCCTTGGCCCGCTCTGGTTTTCAATGTAAAGGTCTCTTACTACCTTGGTTAAATTGATTCCTAAGTATTTCATTTTTTGGGGGGGTGCTATTATGAAAAGTGTTATTTCTCTAATTCTCTCAGTGAATTTATTGTTTGTGTACATGTATGTTGCTGACTTTTCAGTGTTATCTTTGTATCCAGCTACACTATTGAGTTTGTTTATTAAATCTGGATGTCTTCTGGTGAAGTTTTAGGTGTCTTCTGTGTAGGAATCATGTCACTCACAAACAATGATCATTTACTTCTTCCTTTCCTAGCCTTTATTCCTTTTATTTCTTTTTCTTGTCTAATTGCTCTGGCTAATGTTTTGAGAACTATATTGAGTAAGAGTAGGAACAGTGTACCCCTTTGTCTTGTTCCTAATTTTGCAGTGAAAGCTTTCAGTTTTTGACCATTTAGTATGATGTTGGCTGTTCATTTGTCATAGATGGCTTTTATTAAATTGAGATAAGGGCCATCTATTCCACTTTTCTGTCAGGGTTTTTGTTGTGAATACATATTGAATTTTGTCAAATGTTTTTTCTGCATCTTTGGAGGCGCTCATGCGGTTTTTGTCTTTGGCTCTGTTAATATGATATATTACATTTATTGCTTTGCTTATGTTGAACCATCCCTGCATCCTTGGGGTGAATCCTACTTGGTCACGGTATATAATCTTTTTAATAATTTTCTGTATTGTTTGCCCATTTCTTGCTGAGGATTTTTGCATCTATGTTCATTATGGAGATTGCTCTGTAGCTCTCTTTTTTGATTGGCTCCATCTCTGGTTTTGGTAAAGGGTAATTCTTGCTTCCAGGAATGAGTTTGGGAGTATTGCTTCTCTTTTAGTTTTATTAAAGAGTTTAAGGGGTAGTGGCGTTAGATATTCTCTAAATTTCTTGTAGAATTTAGCAGTGAATCTATCAGGACCTGAGCTTTTCTTTCTTAGTAAATTTTTAATTAAATCTTCAATTTCATTGACTGATATTTGATTATTTAGAGTTTTTATATCTTTTTGATTCAGATTTAGTAATTCGTAAGTATCTGGGAATCTGAATTTCTCCTGGTTTCCATCTTATTGAAATGAAGATTCTTAAAACAAGGATTAATGTTCTTCTAAATTTCTGCAGGATTCATTGTGACTTCACTGCTTTCATTTCTAATTGTATGGATTTGAGTCTTTCCCTTCCTTTTTTGATAAGCTTGGCTAAGGGTTTGTCAATTTTATTTAATCTTTCAAAGAACCAGCTCTTCAATTCACTGATTCTTGAGATTGCATTCTTAGACTGAATTACATTAATTTCTGCTCTAATCTTTATAATTTCCTCCCTCGTTTGAAGTTGGGCCCGACTTATTCTTCTCTTTACTTGAAGCTGGAAGTTCAACATTAGGTCATTTATTTAAGCTTGCTCTCTTTTTCTGATGTAGGGATTTACTGCTATAAATGTCTCTCAGAGAACTGCTCTCCTTGCATTCCATATATTCCAGTATATTGCACTGACATTATTGTTTAATTATAAAAATTGTCCAATTTTTTCTTTAATTTCTTCTGTGGCCTATTGATTGTTCAGGAGGGTGTTATTTAGTTTCCATGTGTCTATGAAGTTCTTGTGATTTCTTTTGCCATTGATTTCCAATTTTATTTCACTTTGGTCTGATAATATTCATGGAATAATTTGAATTCCTTTGCATTTACTTAAGCATGTTCTATGAGTTAATATGTGGTCTGTTTTGAAGAATGCCCTAGGTACAGGTGAGGAGAATACTAACACTGTAGATATTTATTAAGTTCATTTATCCAAAAACTTGGTTCAGTTCTGATATTTCTTTGTTTTTTTTTTTTTGTTTGTTTAATTGATCTATTTGTGATCATAGGGTCTCAAGGTCCCCCAATAGGTTATTTTTTAGCAAAATATTTATTGGTACATTTTAGATATACATAATTATAACATTCATCATAAAGAGTTTCTGCCAGTGATGCTATACTTTGCTTTTACTTTTCCTCACCTCTCTCCCTCATGTACAAAAGGTTTATTTCCATTTCTCCTTCAATTTTATTTTTTCTTATTCCTCTTCTTTCTCTCTCCCAATCCTTTGTTCTCCTTCTCATTTGAACATTTTCTTCCCACTTTCCAATGTCTGTTGTATACTTCGGTCCTTATTTCCACTTTCAATTTCTCACACAAAGGAAATAACATGTTATTTAAGCATATATGTCCAATTTACTTCAGTTCAGAGAATGGTCTCAAGATCTATCCATTTAGCTATGAATGTCTCAAGCTCATTCTTCTTTATGGCAGATTAGAACTCCACTGTATAAAAAAAATCCACATCTTCTTTATTCATTCATTGGATGGGCATTTGGGCTGTTTACAAGACTTTACTATTACAAATTATACCACTATAAACACGGATGTGCATATATTGCTGAAGTATGATACTTTTAATTCTTTCAAAAAATACTAAGAAAAGAAGCAGCTAGAACAAATGGCACCTCCAGTTTTAGTTTTTAGTATTAGGGCTTATTTGATTTTTCATGTCCATAACCTTTGTTTTATATAGTTTGGTTTACGTCTATACTACCCTGAACACGCCTGATCTCACCTGTTTTATATAGTTGAGTGCACTGGTATTTGGTGCACATATATTAGTGATTGCTTCCTTAACAAGGGTGTAGTGACATTATTTATCCTTCTTGATTATTCTTGACTTGGAGTCCACTTTCTCTGCAATAGAAGAGCTATCCCTGCTTCTAGTTTCGTCTTCCATAGAGTACTGTTTTCCATCCTTTGACTTTCAGTCTATGATTTTCTTGTTGAGTTAAATGTGTTTCTTATATGCACCGTATTGCTGGATCTTGTGTTTTTCTTTTTCTTTCTTTCTTTTTGAAACAGGGTCTCACTATGCAGTGCTGACTGGTTCAACTATGTAGCCCAGGCTGGCCTCAAACTTTTGGTAACTCTCTTATTTCAGTGCCTGAGTGCTGGAATTACAGATGTTTGCCACAGTGCTTGGTTTGGATCTTCTTTCTTTCTTTTTCTGGTACTGGGAATCGACCTCAGGGCTTTGCACTTGCAGGCAGGCACTGTGCTGCTGAGCTACATTCTCAGACTGGTTTTTGTTTCTTCATCCATTCTGCCTTTGTGTTTATCTTTATTGGTGAATTGAGATCATTTACATTGATAATTATAACTGATATATATTGATTTATCCTTGTCATGTGTTTTACTTGTTGTTGATTCCATTTCTTTCCTTTCTGCTTAATTATTTGCCTTGCCTGGTAGACTCATTCTGTTTGGATTCATGGAGTTGTGGTCTTCACTATCTTTTTCCAGAATATCCTTCAGAACATTTTGGCATGCTGGTTTGGTGATCATGAATTTCTTCAGGTGTTCTTTATCGTGGGGATATCTCAGGGCTCCATCAGTTTTGAAAGATAGTTTTGCAGGGTACATTAATCTAGGTTGGAGGTTGTTTTTCTTTAGGGCTTGAAATACTTCACTCCAAACTCTCTTGACTTAAGGGTTTGTGTTGAGAAGTCTGCTGTAATTCTGATGGGCTTTCCTTCATAAGTGACTTGCTTATTTTCTCTAACAGCTTTTTTTTTTTTTTTAATTGAGACAGTGTCTCACTATTAGTTCCTTCTAACTCATCATCTGAGTGCTGGGATTACAGGAGTGTGCCACAATGCCTGGCTCTTACAGCATTCGATATTCTGTTCTGGAAGCCAGGGATTTAGCTCAGTGGTTCCAGCATCTGCCTTTGTAAGTGCAAGGTCTTGAGTTCAATACCCAGTAACCACATACCACAATGCTGGGCATGGTGGCTAATACCTGTAATCCCAGCACTCAGGAGGCAGAGGCAAGAGGATTGCTGTGAGTTCTAAGCTTGCCTGGGCTACAAAGTGAGCTCAGGGACAGCCTGAACCACAAAAGCAAGACCCTGTCTCAAAAAATATATATATATTCTTGTGTTGAATTTCTGAAACCTTGACTTATATGCCTTGGGTAAGGGTATTTTTTGATTGTGCCTAATTGGAATTCTATATGTATCACTTACATGTATATCAAATTCTTTTCCCATGCTTGAGAAGTTTTCTGTCATTGCTTCTGTGGACTATTTTTTATGTCATTTTCACACTCTCCTGCTTTTTCACTGACTCTGATCAATCTTATGCTATTCTTTTCTTTTTTTTTTTTTTTAGGTTTTTTGAGACAGGGTCTTGCTTTGTGGTTCAGGCTGGCCCTGAGCTCAGCCTCCAACTCCCATCACAATCCTGCCTCTACCTCCCGAGTGCTGGGATTACAGGCGTGAGCCACCACGCCCGGCACTGTGGTATGTGGTACTGGTTGCTGCTGGGTGTGGGTCTCCACACCCAGTATTGTTATGTGGTTACCGGGGAATCAAACCCGGGCCCTAGAGCTTGCAAGACAGGCGCCGGAACCACTGAGCTAACTCCCCGGCCCAATCTTATGCTATTCTTTAAATCACATAGAAGCTGTTAGATTGATTCTTTTTGTCCCTTTTGCATTTTTTTCATATATCTTTCCTTTTATGACTTAAAAAAAAATATTTGTACTGAGGAATCTGCTGTAATTCTGATGGGTTCACCTCTGTCAGTGATTTAGTCAGTGAATCTAACAGCTTTAAGATTCTGTCCTTTTGTTGGGCTGCTGGTAGTTTCTTTTTTAAAAAGTTGGTTTTATCAGTACATTTTATATGCATGTTATAATCACAATCAACACTGACATTTTGTACCAGTACATGACACAACTTAATTCTCATTTTTCCTATTCTCCTTCCCCCATCCCCACGTCCTATATAAATAAGTTTGTTTTCTTTTTTTACCATCAAATTTTTTCTTTCCCTTCTTACTTACCCCTACCCCCTTTCCCTCTGAATATTTTCTTGCTATTTCACAATACCTATCATACATTTTAGAACTCATTTACAGCTTCATTTCCTTATACCAGAGAAAAGACACAGTATTTACATGTCTGTTTCCTATTTACTTCTTTACAAGTATGTCCTCAAGGTAAGTCCATTTAAGTAAAAATGACTCACATTTATCATTCTTTATGGCTAATATTCCATTTTATATTAAAAACAACAACAACAACAAAAACAGTCTCCTAGGTTATCCATCTCCTGTTGATGGGCTTTTGGGCTGTTTCCAAGATTTAGCTATCACAAACTAAGCTGCTATAAATGTGGGTGCACATATGTCACTGTGGTATTCTTTTCATGATTGCTGTCTTTTAGGTCTGATATTCTGTCCTCACATAATATCCATAAACTTTTTAATATCCTGGATACTGGATTTAATTTGTTTGATTGATTTCATTTATTTTCTTTGTTAGATTTCATGGTTTCTATAATTTTTCCTAGAGTCTTCTATTTTTTAAAAAATTCTGTATCTTCTCTAGATTCACTAATCATCATGCCCTTCACTCTGGTCACCATTTTCGAAGTTATTTGAGACATTTTTGACTTGATTTTTTTTTTCCTGAAGCCTCATTCATTTGCTTTGCTGCTTCTGCTGTTACTAGTCCAGAGAATTTAGGTGGGTGGTTTTCAAGTTGTTCCAGCCTTTTGTCCCTTGGGTTTGTCTTTGGCAAGGTGGAAGTCTGGGGCTGCGTCTTGTGTCCATGTTTACTCATTTTCTTTCTTTCTCTCTTAGTTTATTTCCTGCATTGATGCTTATAAATTATTTAAAGTAGGTACCTTTAGGAAATGACTACTCTCATAGATGTTTTCCAGGCATATCCAGCTTTTGGGTTTTGAGTCAGTTGTAAGATCCTACTTCTTCAATTACTGAGATGGAGAAATCGCTGCCTATTTGGCCTAGTCTTTGATTCTTTGGAACTGGCCTACGGTATTGTTTATGAGCCTCAAGCAATCTCAGTCTTGGCAAACAAGGAGGAACAACTGATTAGAACAATTATGTCACCTTAGCTAAAGCTGTACAATCAGTAATAACAATAACATCAAACACAGCCTAGAAAATGACAAACCGTGGTAACTGGGCCGCCTTTAACCACATGAACAGGGTTTGTAGTTATATAATCAAATCTAAAGCAAACCAGAAAATTGTGTACAGTAATTATCCCCTTAATATGGCAATTTTACCCTCAGGGGAGAATATTTAAAAGGGTTAGGGCAAAAAATAAAGAAATAGAAAAGGAGAAAGGGATTAGAAGCAAGGATAGAGGACAAAGGAAGATTATGCAAGCTTTGAGAAATGTCTACTTCAGGGCATGTCTTGGCTGTCAGTGGTTCATAGAGGGAGTAGACAGAGCCTAGTTTCACGTCGATTGTTCCCGGCAAGGCTGTAGTAGAATTATGGCAGCAGTTGATAATCCTGCCAAACCTGGTTCCATCGAAGTTCAGGCTGCTTCTTCTGCTTTCTGGTTATGAGGCCAGGGTTTGAGTTTTCAATTCAGTAATGTCCGCTGGCCTAAACTTGGTTAGGCCTCATCTTGAGACTTGGAGCTGCTCATGGAGCCAACCCAAAGCTGCTCTGAGTTCTGACTTCTTTTGGCCCTTTCCCCAAATGGCTACTGGCCCAATCATCCTTTCCTGGGGGGTGTCTGAGCCCGAGTAACTTACTAACCGCTGCAGTTGGCAGTATTTGTGGCTCTGTGCCACTAATGCGTTTCTCCACAGAGGCCTCTGGGGTCACAGGTAGTCACCGTGCCTCCTCTTATCTGACCTGCTTCTTGCATGCTGCAAGCTGAGGCTCAGGCATAGTGTGTCGCTTGCCACCTCCCTCCTTGGCATCATGGTCCCTCTCTTCACTCTCCCTGTGGGTTCTAATTCTCCCTTCAGATCTTTGCTGGGCCCTGGGACCCACTTCCCTCCTTCTTCTTTTTCTCGTGTTGCTATATTCCAAATAACTGGATTCCCGGTATTAGAGAGACTGTTTCTCTGCTGCTCACCCTTCAGCCATCTTCCTGGAAGTCTCTCCATTTTCATTGAGATTTGGGCTGGAGGATGTCTTGTGTTCTTTCTTTTCTTATTGGGACTGGGGATCAAACTCAAAACCTTGTGCTTGTGGGGCAGGTGCTGTGCCACTGAGCTACAACCTCAGCCCCAAGAGATTCTTATTTTCTTACGAGCATATTGATACATTTAAGATTTTTTTTTAAAAAAAAATCTTATCTATCATTTAAAATAACCTATCATGTTTTCCATAGGAAGATCAACCAAGTGCCTAGTCTGCCATAGTACCCGACTGACAGCTTTGATGAGTCTGTCTTTACATGTGTGTGACTACCTGAAATTCTCTCTCTCAACCTTTGGGACTCTACACAAAATGCGTTTGTGTACCTAGGCAGAGGTAGACTCTAAACCCTGAGCTCATTCTGTGTCCACATCTGTTTAAGTGTGGAATTCCTAATGTAGCAGCTGTTATAATATAGAATGCAGGGCCTCTGTTCAAAATTATTAATTTTTTTTTTTGAGACAGAGTCTCGCTTTTGTAGTTCAGGCTTGTCCTGAGCTCAGCCTTGAACAGGCAGCAATCCTCCTGCCTCTGCCTCCCAAGTGCTGGGATTACAGGAGAGAGCCACCACGCTCAGCTAAAGAAACTGTTGGTTTTTTTTGAGATAGGGCCTCGCTTTGTAGTTCAGGCTGGGCCTGAGTGCACTATGTAGCCCAGGCAAGCTTCAAACTCACAGCATTCCTCCTGCCTCTGCCTCCCGAGTGCTGGCATGATAGGCGTGAGCTACCATGCCTGGCATTATTAAAAATTTTAAGACAATGGGAGCAGAACATTGAAATAAAGAGTGAGGTCCTTCTAAATGTGGCACCATAGGTAACTGTATCAGTGAAACTCCCATAAAGTTGACATGGGTGGTAATTATTGGTTTGCTTCCTCATTGACTTTATGAATCCCTGGATGGGGGTCTCTCTAATGTAAGCCCCTCTGATTCTTATAACCTGAGGCTACTAAGTTGTCAGGCAAAAACCTGTAAGTGGTTGTTGAATGAACAAATGAAAGTACAATTTTAAAAACACACTTCTTTGATGACAGTTTTAAAAGAAAAGTAGAAAAAACATATTGAATGACTTCATCCATTGTTACACACTTTCCAGTTTCAGTTTGGTTTACAAAGTACACATCTTAGAACTGACAGAGTATGATGGTGCTTTTTAGCGTCCTACATGATGCTGTGAAAGTGAAATGTTTCTTTCAATTTTAGAGTGTTCCTAAGACCAACTTTCTTATTTTCTCTGACATCTGTTTTGGCTGAATGAACCCTGGACTGGGAATTGTCTGGAACTTCAGCACATGATTGAAAGGACAATGTGCTGGTCTTGTAGGCAGCAGGATGGCTGACCAATTTGCTAATCTTCCACTAGACTTCTCAGTTCCCTTGGGAGACAGGCTCTCCAAGCCCTTCACGTCATTTATATAACGGGGCACTTTTAGGAACATCTCCCATGGGAAAAGGAATGGATTTGCCTTCTAGCTCTTTTAGGCCTGGGGTCTTCTTTCTGTGCCTCAATTTGCCCATTTATAAAGGAAAGACGGTGCTCACCGAGCACTGAGTCAGAAGAACTCCAAGGTCTGTCCTCAGAGAGGTGAACAGCAAGCACTCCACGCCTCCTAAGCCCACACCTCTCCACAAGTTCTCAATACCAGACGAGGTAAAGGAAGGAAGAGGGCTTCGAGGACGCACCCTACCCTGCACCCTAACTTTCAGAGCCTGAAGCAGCGTGCCCTCACCGCGGCCCCGAAAGTCAGGCTCCTGATCAGCCCCTCCCCCACCTCGGCCCCTCCCCCTGCGGCTTCCCCCACGCGGCCCCTCCCCCCCATTACACCATCGCTGTGGGCGCCAAGACGGATTCAAGCCAGCGACTGCTGCAGTCAGCTCTCCGCCTCTCTCGGCTCCTGCAGCCTGTGCCTTGGCTCTGCAGCCTCGGGCTGCGCTCCGGACAGTCCCCTTCCCTCCCCCACCCCGCCCCCGTCATGGCACAGCCGCTGGCGCGGGGCCCAGAGGTGGGCGGGCACAGTTTGCGCGGGTGGGGGCTCCAGCACAGAAGGCAGGTAGAATGGGGTTCTCCTGTCACACTGGGGATGCCTCCGCGGTGCGGACAGTGGGCTAGGGACGCCTGGCAGTGTCTCTGAGGCTGGGCAAGGCGCTTCACCCGGACGGGGTGGGGCACGAGGGGCTCCTTAGACCTGGGCGAAAGCTGAAGTCTGGGCGCAGACCGGACGCCAGAGGCGCGTCTCCCTAGGGTCCATGCCCGCGGGGGGCTGTGCGTGACACTCAGGGCGTGACAGCCTCGGCGGGGCAGCAGACCTTGTCCGCGAGGCTGTGTGCCGTCTCCCCCCTGCTCCCCGCCTGTGCCCGGGCCGAGGTGCTTGTGCCCAGGTACACGCCCGGCCGTGACACTGTGCCCTGTGTCCCGCTCCTCGGTGCGAACGGACCGGGTGGCTCCGGCGAGGGGACCCTGTCCGCACCCCCAGTGGGCACCCGGCGCCGTCGCTCAGCAGGCGGCCGCTCCTTGGGGACCCGGCGGCCGGCCGCCCGCCCGCTGCGACCTCGGGCCTTGAGAGTCCGCGCAGGGGCGGGAGCGGGTCCCCTCCCTCCCGGCTCCACCGGCCCGGCCGCCTGCGCGGGGGCGGGGGCGGGGGCGGAGCGCGCGGGCGGGATCCCCCCGCCTCCTCTTCCTGGTCCCCGGGAAATCCAGCCTCCGTGGCTTGGCCGCCTCCCGCCCGCGCCCGCTCAGCTCGGCGCTCGCTCGGGGCTCCTCAGCCGGCGCGGCCCCTCCGCCGGGGGCTCCGCAGTGCCGGGTCCGGCCCCGCGCGCCACCCGCCGCCGCCGCCGCCGCCGCAGCGCCCCCGGCCCGGGCCGCCGGCATCATGTAACCCGGCCGGAGCCCGAGCCGGGCCAGGTAAGCCGCCGCGAGGGGTGGGGGCCGGGCCGCTCGCCTCGCCTTCCGCAGCGCCCCCCAGGCTGTGCCCGGCTGCGGCCCGGCGCCGCCCACGCCCCGGGCTCGGGCGGCCTCGGCCAGGCGCGAGGGGGAGGGGCTGGGCCTCGCCGCCCGGGCCCCCGCCCCGGCCTGGAGGCCCGCGGGCCGGAGCGAGGTGCGGGCGGAGCAGGACACGCGGAGCGCCGGCCGCGCTCCGGACCCGGGAGGCCGGGCTGCCCGCCCCCGCCCAGCCCGTGCGGGCTGAAGGCTTCCTTCTGTCAGGGAGTAGCCGGCTGGTTGTGGGAGAAGTCGTGATGTTGGGGAGACCCGGAGAGAAGTTTCCTCTGCAGGTGTGTGAGTGTGTGTGTCACGGTGTGCCTGTGGTGAGTGTCTGAGTGTGTCATCGTGTGGGTTTGTGGGTGATTGTGTGTGACGGTGAGTGTGTGTCACTGTGGTGGGTGAATGCGCGTCGTGAGTGTGGAGGGCGTTACTGTACATGTCTCTGTGCACATGTGTGTGTGTGTTCACTGTGTGGCCGTGCATGTTTCTGTGAGTGTGTGCATGAACTGATGTGTGTGCCCGTGTGACTGGGTCTCTGCGAGTAGGTCCAGGTATCCGTGCCCGGTGTGACCGAACGTGTGTGTTGGCTATGTGAGAATCACCTAGACCCGGGCTCCATCCGCCAATTCCTGGTGGGACGTGGTGGGACTTCTCAGAGGTCAGACCATCCCCTCTCCCGAGGGGCCCCTTAGTGGACTCAAACAAGGGCTCTCTGGTACCCCTACTTTGGCCTCCGCCTTCACTCCTGTGAGGCTCCTGAAGTCCTTGCTGTGGGCTGGACCCCTGCTGTGGAGGACCGAGGGAGATGCAGTCCGCGTGCCTGTGTGTGCTGTCTCTCCTTTTGAGGCCTGGGAGCTTGTGTCATCTCAGTGATGTCTCCGGAGGACCGGTGAGAAGCGAGAGCTGAGGAGGCTGGGGGGGAAGTGTCTGCCTTTCTTAGTCATCAGAGAGGGTGGCTCTCCCCAGTCCAAGTCCCACATTTCCAAGTTGTGGGTCATTGGTTTAGCCCAGTGTCTCCAGGTGCATCTGTACTAAGCTTCTGGAAGTAATAATAACACAACAGCGCTCCTGGGTCAGTCCGGGACTTTCAAAAAGGTGTCCCTTTCTCCAGCAGCCTTGGGAAATAGGCAGGCGAAACCAAAAGAAATTGCCAATATTCAACTTTTTTAAGAAATCTACAAGAGCAGCCATTTCACATGGTTCAGTCGAATATAATGCCAGTGTATATAAGAGGATATTGAGGATTCAGAGATGAATTGCATTTCCCATAATCACGGGTTGCTAATCAGGGTTACAGAGCGACTCCAACCCAGGTCTATTGATGACCTAAGGAACTGGATGGGGCCAAGGTTAGAGAGTGGTGCTCAGGGTGTGCTCTCTGCCACGGGGTGCTGCCCTCTATCTCTGCCTAGCATTCCCTGAATGCTGGGGCCACTTTCCATACCCAGCTGCTAATGCCTAAAAGAAAGGGGGGGAGAAGAGAGGAGGAAGAGGAGAGAGAGGCTTCGTGAGCTGGCAGTGAATCAGGGTCTAAAAAGAGAGTTGGGAGGGCTAGGGTGGCAGGTGTTTCTGAAAGGAACACAGGCAGGATGAGCAGCCTCACATAGGGCCCCGTCCCCCTCCCCACTGCGCCACTGATCTGGCAGGCAGTGCCCACTGTATTTTGTACCAGGGGGCTCACGCCCAAGGAATGAACTTGTATGTAGCTATAAAATGATGGCCAGCGGAGGAACCTTGGAAGTGACTCGGTCCAACCTCTTAATTACAAATCGAAGACTGAAGCCTAGAGAAAAAGAAGGGCCCTTCCCAAGGTCACACAAGAAACTTGTGGGTTCCTAAGTGAGTCTTAGCTCAGGAACTTTCCAACTTTCCATGTTGCTTTCTATTCCTGAATACCCCCTGCCCCCATCAGAGCTAAGCATGAAGGATTGGGGAGAAGAAATGAAGAGTCAGTGTGCCCAAGGCTGTAACTCCTTGAAATCTGAGTCTCTTTTTTCCAAAGAGGGGAAGCTGCAGATATTTTTGGAGAGGGGGTTTCTAGTCATGTCTACCACATAGGTAGGCCATGGGTTTGTCTTAGTTCTTGCTGGGAAGGGGCCGGAGCTACCACAGGCCCACCTCCCGGGCCTTCTTCCGTGTCCGTGCCTACTCAGTGGCTGCCTGGCGCCTCACGTCTGTTCCAGCTGATGTTGGAACTTCACTGGCTGAGTCTCTTCTCTCTCATCCCCCTCAGTTTCTGGGCCATTCGTCTCTAGCTGAGCTGAAAAGTCTTCCCTTCTTGGGTTTCTGATGAGGAGAGAAACTTCTAGGGCTTGTCTGATAGTTAACCCTTAATTCTTTCTGATTCCATCTTCCAGGAGTTTACAGACATGATTATCCCTGTTTTATAGATCGATAGACTTGAAAATCAGTGAGGAGATTTCCTATTTAATTGGTTATCGAACCATTGACAACCGAAGCTTGCATCCAGAGGGGCTTCCAAAGGCCCCTTCCAGTGTCTTAGCATCCCACATTCAGGAAACCTCCCTAGATTTTGATTTCATTCCCACTTTGTGGAGTCTCAGCTTTGCCTCCCTGTGGGGGGTTGGCAGAACAGCTGTGTACCCTCACTAGGCGAGCATTATGTCTCAATTCCCTCTTTATCCACCCCCCTCCAGTCGGAAGGCTGCTGGCTCAGCGGGCCTCTTTCCGTCTGGGGAGTCTGGGTTTGAGCTGGGGTGAGGTAGTGGCACCATCGTTATGGTAACGAGCTGCCAGCTCATCATAGCTAATAACTTGTCAGGCCCTTGGGCTCCATGCAGCATCCCTTCCCACCAGCCTTTCTTCCCATGTCACAGATAGAAAAAGTGAGGCTGTGATGGAGGGCCTGGGAGCAAAGGATTCTGGGGAGGTGGGTGCCTTTTCCCTGGGGCTTCACCTGGAGAGCAAGGGAAGTGGGTGGAGCTTGCGGGGGGGGGGGAGTTGTTTACACATATGGTTACATAGGCTTGTGTGGATTGCATGGGCTGTGATGTGATTACACTCAGAACTTGTACATGTTCACGTTAGCTGACACGGTCATGTGCTTTTACGAAGAAACCCACACGCATGCATGCTTCCAAGCATCGAAACATGCTTTTGCATGAGCACTCCCTCTACCATCTGCGCATAAGGCACCCAAGAAATCTGGGTTTGTGGGGGTGTCCAGGTATGTGGGTGAGGATCTGATCTTTTTCTGATGCAGCTTCAAAGTGTCTTGTTAACAAAGGGACAGAATGGTCCCAGGGTTCCTTCTGTCTTTCTCTCAGTCAAGAGCTCAGAGTAGGAGGGGGCCGGGGAGGGTGTGAGGGTCTCAGCTCACAGCTTCCAAAGGCCTCTGCCTCGATGCCCTTTGAGCTCAGGTAGCCCCTGCCTCTTTCACACTCTGTTCTTTCTCATCTTCTCTTCTTCTTGTGTGTAAATATTTAAGAGCTGAGCCTGCAGGGCTGATGTAGACATGGGGAGAGAATGAAATTAAAAAGGATTCCCTCGCCCCCATCCCGACACCCCCGCCCTGCAGTCCCTTTGCTCTGCCTCCTCTTCCCTCCCCTCCCCTCACTCAGTGCTTCCACATGCCTCTCCTCCCCCCAGTCCAGATGGGAGCTGGCTCCTTCAGAAAGGGGGCTCTGAACAGGGTGTGGGGAGCCACCTCTCTCTACCTCCCCCCAGCACATCTGCCTACAGGGCTGGGAGCCCCCACGTGAGTATTTCTTTTATTTTGGGGATGGTGGCAAAGAAGGGGAGTGGTTTTTTTTAAAACCAGCTGTGAGTGGCATTGAGAAGCTCAGGGCTGAATGGAGGTGGGTGGGGTCCTGTCTGTAGGCTCCCTCAGGGAAGCTCCAGGTCTGGGTTTCTTTTCTCTCTTGGGATATACAGGGAAGGGAGAGGTGTCAGGTGCCCCCCGTGGATGGGAGTGAGTCGGGGAGAAGTGGTGGAAGAAGGGCTTCTGTTCTAAAGAGGATGTGTGGTAAGGTAAGGTAAGCTTGCTTCTTCCAGGCATCCGGAGTTTCTCTCCAGTGGACCAGAGTCTCTGGGAGCTGTCCCGAGTGCTGAACAGTGCTGGGTGGGAAGTTGCTCTTTTTTTGGAGCTGTCCCGAGTGCTGAACGGGACTATGTTCCGGTTGATGGTAGAAAGACAATTGGGCAGTGTGGAGGGCTCACTAGGGAAATTTTCCCAGATGACCCACTTTCTAAGAGCATAGTCCCTGTGGGTTTAGGCCTCACAGTTACTGGTGGTATTCGGGAAAGGGACTCCCCCACCTTGTTCCAGCTGGTCCTCCTCTTTTCAAAACTGTCTTACTGTTAGTGTGGGGGTAGGGATGGATGATGAAATTGGGGCTGTGAGTTCCCTTCTACCGGGGTCTCTTCTTACAGGGTCCTAGAAGTTCAGCCTGGAGGTGGTTCTGGGTCTTGCTGGTTAGGGCTGGAGTGGATAGAGATCGGGAGTTTAGGACAATCTGATTGCTTGATATCTCTGCTCCCCATACTTTGGTATTCAGGACAGTGGTACTTGTCTTGGGTTCTGCCCATTTGCAACCCTAGCTGAGAGAAACCTGTAGGAGAGACTTTAGCTGGGGAGGAAGAATTCTAAGCAGAGGATTCAAGGAGTGGGTGGGGTTGTTCAGTGCCGTGGAGAAGAGGAGGAGGCTCCTGGAGACAGGGCAGTGGGAAAAGAGGAAGTTCTGGGGGAGTAGAAATTATTCAAAGTGAGGGAGGAGGTCTGGTTTCGATCCTTAGCTCCCTTGGGTATCTTTTGCCCATGGACCTATCTGTGGTTAGGGTTATCTCAACTCTGTGGGTCCGTATGCTTCATCTTTGTAACCACGGGGGAATAGAGCAAGGAGTTATTTCCGGGTCCCTTCCTTGTCATCCCAGGGGGATGAGAACCAAATGTCAGGACATGCAGATGAGACTGTGGGGGAACAACAGGCAAGAGAGGTTGATGGCGGCTCACCTCCCATCCCCAAGAGCACAATCAAATATTCAAATGGGATCCTGCTTAAGGAGAGAGGAAGAAAAGGGTTTCCAGACATGGCTAGGTAGACATGGGGTGTGGCAGGGAGCTCAAGACAACAGAGACAAGGAAGTGATATCCAGGGACTTCAGAGTGAACCATTTCCTCCCCTCTCAGATGAGAGTTGTAGTTAGTGAGGAGCCTTTCTCCTGTCATGTATTTGATGTAACTCATCAAGAGGATCCCTCCTTTCTTGAACTGCTTGAGAGGAGCTGAGTTTTCCTGTGCTGTGGGTGCTGGGAGGTGGTGGGTGTGGGTGTGGGTGCCTGTTTGGGGAGGGGAGGTGTTTGTGCTCGACTCAGCTCCCTTGGTTACATAACAGCTTTGATAAGACTTTACTTTTGAGCTGCTGCTACTGCCTGAAGCAGTCACCCCTCCACCCCCACGTGGAATGCTAGATGTCCACCCCCTTTCCCTGGCCCCTTAGAGAGTCCTGTTATTCATGATCCAGTGTTCCAGCAGTTGCTTTCCTGCCAGGAGGTGTCTGCAGCTTGCTTCCCTGTTCCCTGACCAGCTACTGTATTCTTTTTAAAATACTTGCTTCTTTTGTTAGTTTGGGCCCAGATCAACCTTTTCATATCTGTAAGCTCCTGGTCTACCCTCTCTCTGAGCAGGGTCCTCAGGCTGGGATGGGAGGGTTCACTGGACATCATAAAGCTACGCTGTAGGAAAGGAGAGCGGCATCTCATGAGATTTCAGGCCCACAGCTAATTTCCTTACTGCTCTTCCTGTTTTGCTAGCTGTTTGGAGTTTGGAAGTGGTAGAACATATCTTGAAGTATTGGGAGAAAAGGATTTGCCTTCCTAGTTCCTCGTTAGTTCCCTTTTTAGAATTAAGGGGCTAGATACGGAGGGACTGCCTTTTAGATGGGAGAAGCCACACTGGTTTTGTTGTTATTCCCACCCAAGTTATCATAGCAAATACTGGTTTCTCTCGGTGTGGAACAAAGGAATTTCAGCACACTTCTTTAAAGAGTTTTTTTTTTTTTTTTTCCTTTGGAGAGTGAGAATGGGCTGTGTCCAGGAGTGGGGTATATCCTATTGATAACTGGAATAGCTTTCCAAATAGAGACTTAATGTTTGCAAATGGAAACTGCTTTCTGGAGAAGAGCCACAGGCATCACAGTGGATCAAGTTCAAGCTAGTGGAAAACAACTTTTGGACAGCCCCTGTGTTCGGTGATGTCTCTCTTCAATCCCCAGGACTTGCATTTTTTCAAATGAAACTGGAGATGTTACTTGGAGAGATTATGGGCTTCTGGCTTTATGGACATGGTAGAAGCCACTGGCCATTCCTGTGTCTTTGACTACATAGGTGGACATTTGTATGTGTATTTGTGGTATATATGTATACAAGCACAGTTACATGTACAAGGATGGGCACACATACACATGTATCTTTGTATGATTCTGTGTATACCCCTGTAAATGTATGACTAAAGGTGATTAATTAAACCACTGTGTGTGTGGTTCCTGTGGTGTCCTCTCCTGATACATTTATATGAGTATAAGCATGAATGCAACCATGTATGTGGAGCCACATACAGCATACATACATAAATTACCAGCATGTGGGTGTATGTGCATAAATTAAGCCATGCATGAGGATAAACTATATGCATGTCCGTATGAGAGACCGAGGACAGATTAAGAGAGAGAATTTTTTCTTCTTTTTGTGGTACTGGGAATTAAAGAGAGACAAAACTGAATGTTAAGACTCTGGAAGTTGTTTTACCACCCTCTTGAACTTAGCTCACTTTGTGGTGCAGAGCTTTTCTCCAGAAAGCAGGCTCCTTGAGGTCTCATGTCTTGGGGAGCCAACTTAGCACCAGTCCTGTGAGGGGAATTTGCAGAGGGAAAACCTGTCTGGGTGGGAATAGCTGAGGAAGGAGTCCATGCTTAGTGTTGTTGGGATCCTGTGGTGTTTGGGGGATCACAGGAGAGAGAACTTGGAATGGGGTTCATTAATATTACTACAGAAGTTTTAGAAGCAAGAAGGACAAGTTGGCCTTAGGGGAAGGAAGAAGCAGAGGATATTATGTTAGGATGACCCAAGTGTACTCATAAGCTTCGCATATATTGGTATGAGGCAGTACCTGTGTACCTACCTATGTGTTACTCGTCTATGCCACAGTTCACATATGCCAGCATAGGTGTACTTTGTAATATACTCATATGTAAACAAATATACAGGAGTGCATATAGTAACATGGCCATTTGTCAACACATATGTACCTGTGCACAGAATCTATAGAAATATATGGGCAATTGTTTATACTGGTCTGACTGCAACTCATGGAATCATGTATATGTGCTGTATACGTATACATGTATATGTGTGTCCCTCACACCCTGGTGAATGGCAGCCTACAGTCACTTCTCCATCATGTGTGCCTCACCCAGGGCATCCTCAGCTCTGTTCCCTTTATCCTGGCATATACTTTGGGCTGTGCTAGACATTGGGGATGGCTCTTGACCTCAGGTAACTTACAATCTGGAGATGAGGGTAAGAGACCTGAGGCCAAATAAGGAGAATGTAAAGGCATATAAATGTTCATGGGACAGGGCCAGGGATTTAGTTCAGTGGTTCCAGCGTCTGCCTGGCAAGTGCCAGGTCCTAAGTTCAATCCCCGGTAACCATATACCCCAATGCTGGGCATGGTGACTCATGTCTATCAGCAATCAGTAGTACATAGCACAGTGCTGGGCATGGTTGCTCATACCTGTAATTCCAGCACTTGGGAGGCAGAGGCAGGAGGATTGCTGTGAGTTTGAGGCTCTCCTGGGCTACATGGTGAGCTCAGGGCCAGCCTGAATGACAAGAGTGAGACCCTGTCTCAAAAAATACTATTCATGGGACAATGGAGACCTAAAGAGGACTAGGTTATTCTAGAATGGGAAGGGGCAGGCTCAGTAAAGGAGCCAGAGAAGGGACTCCCTGAGTCAGGGCTTAAAAGTGGTGCAGGCGTTTGTCAGGTTTGTCAGGTGAGCGCTGGGGGAAAGGCGCTGTGGCAGGAAATGCCCCAAATGTTCTCCCTACTTTTTCCCTTGCAACCTCCTCCATGGACTCTTCCTCCAGCAGCAGCTAGAGTGAGATGAGGCTACACCTTTTCAGCAGCCTTCCGTCTCACTCAGAGAATCCAGAGTGCTTAGGGACACACACCCGAGCTACACGAGTCACCTCCCTGATCCGCGTGGGCTTCCTTCCTGCCCCATGAGGGCGGTGCGCAGGCTCCCACCTTAAGGCTGCTTAGCCTTTGCTCTTCCCTTCAGCCCCAATGCTCTTCCCCCAGGTTTCCACACAGCTCACTCCCTCACTTTATTAAAAAAATCTCTTTTTTGGAGAGGCCTCCCTAAGAGTCCAACTTAAATAGCCTTGTGTCATTCTACCCCCTCACCCCAGCTTATACATATTTTTAAATCTCAGCACTTGCCCCTGCATTATCTCATGCACTGGTTTCTCATCCCACTTTCTCCACTAGAATATAAACCTCAAGACAATGGGAGCTTCATGTGTTTTGGTCACTGTTGTAGCCACTGGAACAGCGTCTGGGTTGGGGTAGACTCTCCATATGTATGTGTTGAATGAACACATCGCGTAGCTGGATCCTCCTGGTAGCCAATGAAGAGGATGGGTCCAGGCAGAACAAGATGAGAGACAGGGAGACCAGTGAAAAACTTGGAATGGCTTTGATGAGAAATTAGAACAAGGGTGACTCGATGCAGAACATGGGCAGAAGAGGTGGAGAATGGGAGACCACGTGCAAATGTGTACGGGTAGGCATGTGCGCCCGTGTACTCAGCCAGTCATGGACGCTCGCTACGTAGGGGAAGACTAAGGAGGAAGGTGCCAGTGTCTATAAAAGGATGTGTGATGTGTGTGTCATGAACACCCCACGACAAGCTGGACTTTCTCCAGCTAACCCTAGCTACCATTCTCCCTCCCTTTGGAGCTTGTCATCACCTTCCCACATACACCCACCTCTGCCAGCCAGGCTGCAGTGGGCTGCAAGGCTGGGTCTCTGCTTCTGTGCCCGCAGGGCCGCGGAGCTCCTGCCTTAGGGAAGTAGGGTTGGGAGCAAGCTGGATAGCAGCATTTTAGGAGGTCAGAGCTACAGGTAGGATTAGAGACAGACAGACAGACAGACAGACAGACAAAGGAACCTGTGGACCTCTAGGAGAACTGGCAAGCTCAGAGCTGGAGGTCTCAGGCATGGCCCAGACTTCCTGAAGCCAGATGCTGTGTCCTTCCTGTTCGGCTCTGGCTTCTCTCTGTCAGGCAGGTGCCTTAGCCAGTGATGCTTTGGGGAGTTACCCTCCTCCTGGAGTGCCAGGTTCTCAATGAAGTCAGGTCCAGTTTCTACTGGACAGCTTGGGAGCTGGCAGTGGAGGAGAAGTTTTTCTTCGAGTCTTAACTTTGGTTATTTTCCTTTCTCCCAAGAGACTTGGAGAGAATGAGCTTGTGTTGCAGAATGAGGGACTAAGGTTAGACTTCGGGCAGGACCAATGGACTGCCTGCACAGAGGGAATAAGACTTCTTAGCTTGTGGGCAAAGCTGGAAGGAAGCTGTGAGAAAATGAGGGAGGAGTGAGAGTGGTGGGATTGTCCCTGTTGCCCCCACATCAGCCCCTGACCCCTAAGCTCCTCCTCCAGCCCTCCATGCCTGGGGCTGGACTACTGCATCTCAGACCAGAGCTAAAGCCTTCTCCAGGTTCTGGGGCGGAGGGTCCTTCCGCAGCGCTCCTCTGCCGTCGGTGGGAGAGGCTGGGTGCCACAGCTGCTCCCCTCCCACCTGGGCTGTGAGCTTGGGGGTTGGGCCGAAGCAGCCGCCAGAGCCGCCCACCTGCCCGCGGTGTCATGGCAACGACTCTGCCCACGTGGACGAAGAGGAAAGGGAGGAGAAGAGAGGAGAGGAGGCTTCTTAACAGTGAGGATGCAAGGGGGCTTCTTTGGGTCCCGTGTTGCAGCCCTCCTTCTGCATCTTGGCCCTCGATGTAGGTGCAGGGCCTTTCAGTGCAGCTCCCCCAGGGCAGGGTGAGGCTGCTGCTTTCTCCTCGGCCTCACAGCGGGTGTGTCCTTGGGTGTCCTGAGTGATGATGACCTTGGCCACCTGCACGTGGAGCCCCTGGCCGGGGTCCTGGGGAACATGGGGCCTCAGCATGTGCAGCCTTCTCCCTCTCTCCCCACACTGCAAGTCGGGCCGATGCCTGGGGCTGAGGGGATGAGAGCCCGACCTACTTCTCCATTTTCTCACTATTTTTCAAAAGGAAAATGACCCACTTTTCAGCCAATCGGACTGGGGCTGTTCTCAGGCTGGTTCCCTGAGCCCCCTGCCCAGGCCTCTGCCCCATCCTCAGCGTCTCGGCCACGTGCTGGGCCCCTTGCTGCGGGAAGCAAGCAGGTGCACCCGTGCCGTGTGGAGGGACCTTCCTCGCCATCTGCACCAGCTCCAGGAGGATGCTGATCTGAGTGGGGTGGGGTAGGCCAAGGCCTGAGTGATCGTACTGCAGATGCCACTGACTGCCTCAGTCCTGGGCACTTTGAGAGTCCCCTGGGCAGCCACGTACACTACCAGGATGCAGCTCCCATCTTGTGGAGTCACTGGAAGGGTTCTGGGGTGGCAGAACTGTACCCCGTCTCTCACCTTGCTCTAGTGGATGGTGGTGGGCTGTCCTCCGAGGTGTAGTTTCCATGTGGAAAGGACAAATTATGTTTATCTGTCTTTGTCTGACTGCATGCCTGCCAGAGTTCCTCCGAGAGGCCCCTTCTAGAAGATTCTGCCTAAACCTCTCTTCTCAAGCCCCACCCCCTCTTGGAAATTGGTCTGGGCCTCAGAGCCCCCTCCCTCCCTCAGCTTTATTGGCCTGGGCTGGCTTGGGGGGTGATTAGGGATTTAATTATTTAGCTTCTCCAGCTCAGTAGATTAATTCCATCCATCACAGGCAGGGCGAGCCTTCATCCCCTCTTTGGGCCGCCTGGCCGACCCCAGAGGGAGCGGACATCATTGCTCACCTGGGCCCTGTGTTGGATCTGGGAACAATGGATAAAGTTCTTGTTGGGGGAGGATTTGGTACATGACACTGAGCATACGTGGGTGCCTCAGAGCTGTGAAATGAACACATACCGTTGTATGTGGATAAGCACGGCAGCCTATCTGCGGTCTGCATCCATGCATCTTCTGCACATATAAACATCCATATCTTTTGGATGAAAATGCACATCTGTATGAATCTTGGGGGGAACGAGTGTGTGGGTATCTGTACATTCTATGAGGACAGATGCTGTCTAAGATGCACGGATGGCTGCCTGCTATATAATTTACCTCCAGACAAACATGTGGTAGACTGTGAATGAGCAATCTTGGGAACGTGTGTGTCCATGTATGAGGGCGAGGTGGCAGGACGGAGCTTTCCCAAGGCTCAGCGCTGAGTCAGACCCACTGGGGGGGTCCACCTGCTGGTCTCATGAAACTTATTTGGTCAGAGAGATGTGCTATTTATTTGTGTTCTGCTGTCTATAGGCTTGATTTCCTGGTAGAATATCAGACCTATATTCAAATCCCTATTCTACTCTGGGCAATTTATTTACATGCTAAGCCTCAGTTCCATCATCTGTAAAATGGGACTAATGACAATCCCTCCTCTGTAGAACAGCTGTGAGGACGACATGAGGAGATTCATTCAAAGCATGTAGCATAGTGCCTGTGGAGCTGCAGGCAAAGAGCTGAACCTCAGACTTCAGAGTTGGAAGGCATCAGAAATTGTCCATTCCACACTTGAGGTCCTCCTCTGCAGGCACACCTCCCTGCCATGGACTTCTCAGCTCTTCAGCAACCACCCTGCCCCCTACCCCAGCTCTGCATGCTGTGGAATTCTAGCTCAGCTGAAGGGAGTCATTTCACCCTTGCCCCGTCCTGTTTCTCCCACTCACTTCGTGTATCAGCTGTAGCGTGCTTCTCTTTGCTGGCCTCTTTGCTGATACTGAACTCATTGAGTACCTACTGTATGTTCTTTTCTGTGCATACATGATAGACCACATAAATCCTGGCCTTCAAGGAGCTCACAGCCTACAAACAGTTATTTACCATTCTGTGCTAAATAGAGGGATGGAACTCAAGAGGAGCTGGCTCCTGCTGTGTCCTGGGATTGATGAGGAGGGACTCCTAGTGAAGGCTTCTGGGAAGAGAGCGCACAACAGGAGTGAAATCGAGGGGACAAACTGTTAACACGGAGGGATGTTAGCGCCTGTGCTGCCTCGTCTTTGCACACATTCTCCCCCAGGACCCCCAGCTCTCTACTCTCTTGTAGGCCCAGAAATTGAGAGAGGAGAGCCATGGCTTAGACTTCCCTGAGGCTGCGTCAGGTCTGGGTCAGACAGAGCCATGGGGTGGGAGACACTACCACATGAGCCTGGGATCGGCCCACAGAGGGGCTCTATAGGGCCTGTGGGACACAGCACTGTGTTTTGCTTCCCTGTGGGAGATGTCCAGATGTAGAAGGGCCTTAGTGCTGGAAGTCCTCGACCCATCTCACACAGAAATGTACAGGACAGTGTGCTAACTCTGGAAGCTTCTCTAAGTTCTGAACTCCATGGAGGGACCAGAATCTTAGGCTGGAAGTGGGAAAGGCCACAGGCCTGACCTGGAGGGACACCTCCTGTCCAATAGCTCTCTCGTTAATCTCTGACTCTGGCGGGCTCAGGCCTGGTGGGATCCTGGAGGCGAAGGTAGCACTAGCCCATTGTATGTACAAATGAAAGGTACAAGGGTGCTCAAGTCAAGAGAGGCCAATATATGGAAGCAAAGATGCCAGCTGCCTTGAATAGACCAGGTTAGTTACTCATTGTCATAACCCGAGGAGGCAGGTGTCATTGTTCCTATTTTACAGGTGAGAAAATTGAGGCTTAGACAGAGAAAAACAAGCTGTTCTTGATGAGGCAAGTCGTATTGTCGTTGTACTGCCCAGCGGTGAATTTCTGGGTTCTCCCTGCTATCTACCTGGTGTTCATAGAGAGACTCCCAGTACTCGCTGCAAAGGTATCTTCGTGTCTGTAAACCAAGAGTTGTTAAGTTTCTCACAAGCCTCCACCTTCAGCTACCAGGGCTGCTGACTTGTCTTTTGCATGCTCAAGAGGTGGGAGGTTGTCAAAGGATTCCAGGGAAACCAGTTCCTAATTACATGAAACCAGTGAGTTTTCCAAGTACCTATTTCTTATCCAAAACCATCAGACGTGGCCACCGCCTCTGCCCAAAGCTATCTGAGAAACCTTCTCTAAGGCCCTGTGTCTATTTGAAATGGTTTCTCCCTTGTTATCAATAGCTAATCCTCAGCACGATGCTGGACGTTTTGCCTGCATTACCTTAATCCTCGCCACATCACAAGGAGAAAAGGACTATTCTTGACCCTGTTTGAAAATTGAGGAAGTGAACCAGAGAGGAAAAGGGACTTCCTTAAAGCCTTGGTTTAATATCTTGGACATGGACTGCGTACCCAGTTTGTCTCAAGACCTACAGTCTCTCTTACCAGCCCTCTTTAGACAGGATCTCACAGAAACAGGATCTCACAGACGTTACGTTTCTGGGGTTCCTTCTTGTTATCAGAGGGTCCTGGAGACCTTCAGGAGGGGATAGTGGATGTGAATGGGCACCACAGCCTGGAAATTGGTTCAGTTGACAGAGATGGATGAGATAGCTAAAAATGGACCGGAAGCAGTTGGGTCATGAGAGATGGGACCAATCAGGATGAATTGTGTCTCGGAGGCTTTTTGGAAGCTGTGGAGAATGCAAAGGAAGTTCACACTTTGCTTCGGGGGCCTCTTGGCAATGTAGTCCCCATTGACGGGGGAGCTGGGACCCAGCAGTTTTGAATGAAGAGACTGACTTGGGCTGTGTGGTTGACCCCAGGCTTTACTCACACAGCTCAGCCTTTATAAAGCTCCTCCTCACAGCCTCCCTTTTCCTTGCAGTCTTGGGAGAGCCACCTCTCTACTTCCTGTTCCTCCCCTGTACCTTCCCCGTGCAGAATGGCACATCTAGGGATGAACCTAGGCAAACAGGATAACAGGGCTGGGAGTCAGGATTTCCAATATCAAATCCTCCAGAGCTCTCCAAAGCCTTTTGAGGGAAAGGCTACTGTGCGTGGGTGGGTGAAGCTGGAAAGGAAGATACTCATTTACGCAAGAGATATTTTCTGAGCACCTGTTAGTGTCCTCTCCTAGATGTCCAGAGTACGACACAGCATGAGGCAGGGAGAGTCCCTGACCTTGGAGCTGATATGCTACCATGGGAAGACACACTACCATGTGAGATGGATGAAGAAAATAATTTCCAGGAGCAATAAGTGCTGTCAGGGCGACGGAACAGAATGATGTAGGGCGAACCTGTGTGATGGAGCTCGACCTTAGCTGGAATGAGTGGTCAGGGAAGCTGGCCTGCGCTGAGCCCCAAAAGAGGAGACAGGAAGCCAGGGGAATATCTGGGGCAGAGTGTTCCAGCAGAGAGAACACCGAGTGCAGAGCCCCCTGAGGTGGGATTTTCAAAGAGATTATAGGTAGTGTGGGCTATGCACTGTCCGTTGGGTCAGCGCATGCATTGAGACTCAGATTTGTCTAAATGTCTTGAGTGTTTTGGAACAGTAAACTCACTCGCTGTAAAATTCCTGCTCTCAGCCACCAGGAAGAGTTGATTAAATAAAGTCATGAAGGTGCATAAATAAGATCACATACCTCTCTTCTTCCATTCTGTTCTTCTTTTGTCCTCCATTTTCTGGGACAGAGTGCATTAGAGAAAGAAAATTTTCCTTGGAGTCCTAAGGGCTGGGGTTGGGCACAAGGCATGCTGTGTCTTCAGCACTGAGGGAAGCCAGGGGCCAGGGGATCAGCCCAACTAGAGAGATGTTGCCGAAGGCATCTGAGCATGTTGGTCGGGGGGCTTAGGCAGGAAGACTCGGAGGCTGGAGCAGGACTGTAGGTGAATGAGCAGCAGGTGTGAGGCTGTGTCAGGGCTCCCAGGGACTGGCCATTCTCAGAGACATAAAGCTTCTGCTACCCCAGCTGTGGTTAGGTGAGGGGTAAGGGAGTTTGGACAGGGAAACCGAGGTAGAATCCCAGCCATATGTCACAGGGAGAAGGAGCAGATAGGGAAACATGAAGCTTGAGGGTCCTTGAACACCTGCAGTTCCTCCACAGACGGGGAGGGAGCCAGCCTCACAGCAGCAAAGTGAGTACTCATCCTCACTGGCTGTGAGTTCTGACGTACTGCAGCAGGTCTGGGGATGACATCATAGGCTCATGGGAGGGGAATGGTGTGGGCTGAGCCCAGCAAGGGAGCACCTGTACCCTTTTGCTGCTGTCTGGATCATCCTGTCCAGCTTTAAGCTGTCCCCCAAGCTTCCTGAGGAAAGAGGAAATCATCTGATATTTGATTTTTGAAATGTTCATCTTTGCCCAAGGCATTAGTTTGTGTCAGCCTCTTAGACACTGGCCTTTGTCAAGCACATCTAGATCCCTGGGTTTCCAGATGTGGACGATCATAAGAATGACTTGTCTTTTCCCCAGCAGAGTTATCTGTGGCCTTAGATGATTGTCTCAGAGAGATTAAGTGACCTAGTCAAGGTCACACTGTATACCAAGGAAGCAGTCATAAAACGACAATCAATGATAATTATCTTTCTTGAGTATTTAATGTGTGCTAGTACAGTGCTGGTGGACTTATAGGCTTTGCCTTATGAACCATTACATCAGTAGTACCTTTAATATGGGTTTCATATCATCCCCACTTTCCAGATGAGAAAATAAGAGGTGAATCACCTATCCAAGTACCCACAGCTACTAAGTGAGTGAGGAGGGATTTGAACTCAGATTGTCTGATGGCAGAGTCCACACCAATGACTGCTTTGACCCTGAGAGTTTGTGAGTCACTTCGGTCTCAAGAAAGGAAAATCAACTGATGTGGCTGGGCAGGGCCCTGGGGGAGAGGAAGAGAAAACACTCTGATTCTTTCCTCTGCAGCCCTTTTCCTTCCCCCATTTTTCATTCTTTTTCTGGAAGGTAATTGCTTGGGGCAGTGACAACCTCCTGGCGAATTACACAGCTGGTTTCCCAGTGAGATTTGTAACAACAACCCCGCCAGCCTGGCAGCCCCCAGCAAGTTCCGGTTTAAGAAACTAATTGCTGGATTGTGTAGTTGGTGCTAAATTGGGTAATTTCTTGGTGACGGCATCTGTGCCGCTTCTTCTAGTCCCAGATAGATTTGAGATACATCAGAGAAGAATATGTCACACACAGCACTGTCCCAGACTCCTTTGCTTCCCACTTCCCAGCCAGCCACAGGCAATTCCAGTGGTTCACCATCCGGGCGGTGCTCTGGGTCCTGGATAGTGGAGAGAGAAGTTGGTGCAGCCGAGGGGGAGGAGGGGAGGGAGAGAACAGCAGCATCTAGCACCAACCTTGTCATAGGGCTTCAGGGAGGTTCCTGTATTCTGTACTTACTTCACCTTGGCCTTGGTGTGAACTCATGTTTACTACCAAAGGGAATGGGTGAACTGTGCTCAATATGGCCCTTAAGAATATGACTTCTGCAGGCTAACAGCACAGGCCGGAGAAAAACTGAGGCTCAGAGTCATTGGCTTCCACTCCTGCCATTGCCACTAGCTCTTGGTGTGGTCTTGTGGAGGTCAGTTAGCTCTGTGAGCCTCAGTTTCTTTTTCTTCTCCATGGGAGCAAGGATGGTATCTGTCTCTTGGAGTTTTGGGCTTTAAATAAAATACCCGAAGTGAAAGGGTCTAGTTGTTTGTAGACTCATCTTCACTTACAAACACCTGCCACATGCCAAGGATTGTGTTTGTTAGGAGCTGGGGAGCATGTAGTGAATAAAATGGATGAAATTCCTGTGTGGAACTTCCATGCTAGTGGGAGAGACGGGCATTCTGAAAGTCACACAAATTTCAAACAGTAACCATGTCAGAGCTAGGTACCTGGTGCCTTGAGAGCAACAGCAGGGAGATCTGACCTAGTCAGGGAGCCAGAGAAAGCTTCCGAGGAAGCAACAGCTGGGCCCGAGATCTGAAGGGGATTGAGAGTCAGCGAGGCGGAGGTGGGCGGGAAAGGCTTTCTGGACCGGGGAAATAGGCTCCGTGATGTGCAGGGCCAGATAACAAGAACAAAGCTTGGCTTGGCTGAAACAGAGAGAGCAAGGGGGAGCGTGTGGTGAGAGGAGGTTGGAAAAGGAAGAAGGGCTGGATTCCACAGGCCCAGTTGGACACTTTGTCCTAAGGACGAGGATAAGCCAAGGAAGAGTCTTAAGCAGAGAGTGACATGACCTGATCAACGCTTCCAGATGATCATTTTGATTGGAGCGGGGTAAAATCTGCAGCAGGAAGACTGCTTGGGAGACTTGCAGATGCACGGGCAGAAGGTGGTGTTCAGAGGTGTCATTGGATCTGTTAGCAGTGCTTTCTGCTGCAAATACAGAAAACCTGGCCAACAGTGGTTTAAAATAGAGAGTGTGTTCCTTATCATAGAGAGACCTGGAGAAAGGCAGCTGTTCGTGTTGGTTCTTTGGCTTGAGAGTGTCAAGGCTAACATCTCTGCAGTTTTCTAGGCCTTTTCCCTCATGATGTCAAAATAGCTACCTTAGCTCTGGCCATCGATGTTTTACTCTAGCCAGGAAGAAAGGGAGGAGGAGTGGCACTAGCAAGACCCACCCCCTTTGTCACAATGACAGAATCTTTCCCAGAAACCCCCATCGTGTTTTTATGTATATTTCATTCCCAAAACTGAATCAGGTGGCTTCTAGTTATAAGGGAGGCTGGGAAGCTGGGTGTGGTGGTTGTTGCATGCCTGTCATCTCAGTACTCAGGAGGCTGAGGGAAGAGGGTCACCAGGGTTCCAGGCCACCCTGGGTTACATAATGAGTTCAGGGCCATTCTGAACTATATAGTGAGGCCCTGTCTCAAAAAAACCTAGAAATTGGGGCTGGGGATTTAGCTCAGTGGTTCCGGTGCCTGTTTTGCAAGAGCAAGGGCCCGGGTTCGATCCCCGGTCACCACATACTATACCGGGTGTGGAGACTCACGCCCAGCAGCAACCAGTATCACATACCACAGTGCTGGGTGTGGTGGCTCACGTCTGTAATCCCAGCACTCAGGAGGCAGAGACAGGAGGATTGCTATGATGTGAGTTTGAGGCTGAGCTCAGGGCCAGCCTGAACTGCAAAGTGAGACCCTGTCTCAAAAAACCTAAAAAGACTAGAAATAAACAAAACAAGGGAGGCTGGGAAAGGGAAGGAGGAGGCTGAAGATGATATTTTGCTGGTCAGCTAACAGTGATAGTAGGTATGGAAATAAGGGGAACATCTGTTTTTAGGAAGCAGAATCCAAAGGAGTTGGTGATGGACTGAATTATGAGTCCCTTCCTTACTTGTTTTTCCTTCTCGTTGATTATGTGAAGAGTGGAGAGGCAAGGATAGAGGGATGGGATTGCAAGGGTGATGTGCAGGGCCAGATGGGATTTCCAAGGCTAGAGGGATGGGATTGCAAGCCATAACATACAGGAGGAGGCCAGTCATTCATTTTTAAATTTTTCCTCTGGAAAACTCATAAATTGGGTAGCCCCTTACTCCAGTAACTTGATTTAATTATACTATTTATTATTTGAACATTGGGAGTCTGAAAATCTAAACTTAAGGCTTCGTTTTTAAGATGGTTTTCTATGTGCTGTGTCTTTGCTGTTCATTACAGCCTTGGGTGATGGGGAGCTGATGTCCTGAAGTTCTGTGAAGTTAGGTCACTTGTCTGGACTTGGGGCTGCGCTTTTTCCAGGAGAGCATGTTGCCCTATGGGACATGGGTGAGGGAATCAGAAAGGTCTGTTTGGTGAGGAGGAATCACAGGGGCCAATCTTCTCTGAGACTGGAACCAGGAAAGTACAGATGGTTGTTGCAGAGACTAAAGCTTGATAAGATCTTGATGACAACTCAGTAGCTTGGTGGCAGCACCTTTATGAAGCTGGGACAGAAAGTATTACTGAGGAGTACAGCATGAAGTTCCTGCTTGGCATAACCACAGACAGAAATAGGATGGTGTGCCATTCTGCCAAAGTGGCAGCCACAGAGCCTGCCTAGGTCAGGAGGAGGAGCATGCCATAGATGAAGGATTAGACTCTCAGAGCCTCTGTCAAAGGCTAGGAGATGCATCCATGCACTTTTCCAAGTACTAGAGAAGCAGCCATCTATATCTGAAGTCCCCTCTCCTGTCCCAGAAGAGGACAGTGGAGTAGAAGTACTGTTATGAGGCCAGGCAGTTGATAGCTGTGAAGTCATCCAACCTCCAGGCTGGGCCCTGGGGGAGGGGGCTGGCATTTGAGTACATCTTTGCTTCTCTTCTCTGGAAGATTCCTAGGAGATCCCACAATTTCCTTCATTGTCTCACATTCCTCAGGATCAGGAAGTTCTTCCTGATGTCTGACTCTCTTCCACTGCTATTAATCATGCTTGCAAAGCTAGCTCTTCTTCCTGACACTCCTGTGTCTAATAATGGCCTCATTAGTCTTCTAGTCACGGCTGTTGCAAACTTCAGAGTTATCTTCCTTTTTGACTGTCTCCCTCCTCCCATGTATGTATGTATATATATATATATATATTTTTTTTTTTTTTTGCCATATTCTGTCTTCTGGAACCTTCCCAGCCCACCCCTCAGAATTGCTTATTTACACACCTCTTGTGTTTTGTGCTTGCTGATTCCTCCAGCAGGACTTGTCCTCTCTCATAGTTTTGTCTGTAGAACATACAGACATTTTGTGCTACAAATCAGACATCCTCTTCTCTGGGAAGCCTTCGTTCATTTCTCTCCACTGAACCCAGTCTTGCCCTTATTGGAACTAGCCTAACATTTTGGCACTTTTCTCCAGCACAATCATTTACTTATCTATCCAGTGACTATTTATTAAAGACTAGCCTCTCGCCAAATGCTTGGAACAGTTGCTAGAGATCTAGAGATGCAGAGGACTTGGTTTCTACTGTGCAGAACGTTTACCCCACAGTGTGTGTGTGTGTGGAGGGTAGAGACAGAAACAATTTCAGAGCCGGGTGATAGCTGCTTTCACAGGGGTACCCAGGATGTTTTAAAAGCCCAACAGAGAGGCATAACCCAGAATAAGAGTACAGAAAGTCTTGAAGGGAAGGTGGGGTGTGATATGAGTGTGAGCAAGGGGGAGAGTTGGAGAGTGGATGAGCGGAGTTTCTAGGAGGGAACAGCTTGTGCAAAAATACAAGGACCTCAAATAACTGTCAAGTGAGAGGTAGTTTTCCTGTTAGACAACAGGTCCCTTGAGGACTGGGGCTACCCATTTATTACTCTATACAATTTTCATTTCGAATCTTACTCTTGGTAGCTACTCAGTAGATGTTTGTGGATTGCGACCACATTTAAGGGCAGTGAACACGCTGTGGCTAAGCACCACAAATGTAATCACCCAGACACCTGCAGTTGGAGGTAGTTCAACCTGTGAGCTCATTTGCATGGATTTGCATAACGAAGCCAACTTCATTTCCCTGGGGGTTTGAAAGCTCTGCATCACGGGGGATCAGATCAGCTTGCTGTGTGTGTGGGGTGGGGCTGGGAAAGGAAATTGTCAGGAGCAGAGATAAGTCCTGAGGATTCTAGGAAAATCTCTTTCCCCCTTTGCTGACCATCTCTCTTTCTCTCTGTCTTTTTTTTTTATGCCAGGAGCCAGTGGTCCTGAGCCTCCTGAAGTTGGGATTCTGCCTGGTGGTAGGGATCCTGACCTCAAGGATGGGGCATCCCAGATGGTGAGTGGTGGGAAAGTCTGGGAAAGGGGGATTAGGTTCCGCTTCTCAAATCTGAATGACTTAGATTTGAATCTCGATTTGAAGTGATTCACCCACTTACTGGCTTTGGGACTCCACCATTTTGAGCTCCATTTTTTTGTGTGTGGTAAGTGTGGATAATATTTACATCACAGGATTTCAATGGGAATAGAGTCTGTGAGGTATGCATAGCACCTAGGTGCGTAGCAGATGCCCGGAAAATAGTAAGAGATAAGCTATGAGCAGGATGTAGAAGGGGCCTCAGACTGGGTGGGTGTGGGGAGGCCATGCCGAAGGAAGGAGATGGAGTCTCAGAGGTTCTGCTGTCTGGAGTCTTTGAGGCTGTCATCCCTTCCTAGTCAGCAGATGGCCCAGGCGCTGGTCTGGGATGAGGGAGGGCTCCGTCTGCCAGCTCCTCTGTCCCTGTCCTTCCTGCTGTCACCCCCTCCTGCTGGAGCTCCTGTCCTGGCAGCTCCTGTAGCAGTGATTGGAGGCAGCTCTTGCTGAGCGCTGACCTCGCTGTCCTGTCGCCTTGGCAAGCTGAGGGTGGGGGAAGGGCGTCAGTCCCAGAGCTGCTCCTCCATCACCTTTGCTTACCAGTCCACTGTTCCTGGGAAGAAGAACTCCTGGCTTCCAGGCCCAACTGGAGTTCCAGTGTTGCCTTGTCTCGCTAGTGGCTTTTCCCCCTCCATGGCTCCACTCCAGTGGGAAGGCATTGTGGAAGAGGGTATAATATAAGCAAAAGGGAAATTTCATTAGGGGAGTATTTGGAACCCAGAAATAGAAGGAAGAGGAGAAATCTCAGGTTTTCCTTCCTATCTCTGCCTGGAAAGGAGAGAGAAAGAACAGGGTATAGAAAGGAGAGGGCTTTTTTCTGCAGAATGGTGCTAGATATCCAGGGGTTTTGGCCCAGTGTTCTCTTTGGTCACAGTGCTGGGAGCTGTGACCCTGAGGCCTGGCCTGGTGGCAGAGGGGTGATGTTGGGTTAGGCTGGGTGGCTCTGGGTCACTTTGCCTAAACCTAGCTCGTTAAAATCTAGTTCACCTAATGAATAGTTTCTTTGTATACTTTGTATGTCTGCTTGGGTGTCTTTTTGTTTTTTATAATGTACGGATATTTAAAACCCCATTTGGCTGAGAAGATTTCCTCTTGTGAATATTTATCACATTTGCAGCATTTGACAAATGATGGGATTATTCTCTGCCCTTGCGTCTTTGTCTATTATGTCTGTTTTAAGGACTTTTCAGCCCATTTGTGGAAAGATGGTACAATTAATCACAATAAATTGGTATGCATTTAAAGACATACAAGAATGCTCATTGGAGGATGGTTTTAGATAAAGTGGCCTGTTGTTCAGTCCAAATCCCTTCTTTCCTGTCTTCCCAGGAGGTTCCTGGGGCCTGGCCCCCAACACTATGAAGAGCCTTTGCTGAGGCCATGAGGGGTTACCATGGCGACCGAGGCAGCCATCCCCGCCCAGCCCGCTTTGCTGACCAGCAGCATATGGACGTGGGCCCAGCTGCCAGGGCCCCGTACCTGCTGGGCTCTAGGGAGGCCTTCTCCACCGAGCCCCGCTTTTGTGCCCCGAGAGCTGGCCTGGGACACCTTTCTCCGGAAGGGCCCCTAAGCCTGAGTGAGGGGCCATCTGTAGGCCCCGAGGGAGGACCAGGGGCGGCCGGGACTGGGGGAGGGAGCAGCACCTTCCCCAGGATGTACCCTGGCCAGGGCCCCTTTGACACCTGTGAAGACTGTGTGGGCCACCCACCGGGCAAGGGTGCCCCCCGCCTGCCTCCCACACTTTTGGATCAGTTTGAAAAGCAGTTGCCCGTTCAACAAGATGGCTTCCACACATTACCGTACCAGCGAGGCCCAGCAGGAGCTGGGCCTGGGCCAGGGCCGGGGTCTGGCGCTGCCTCCGAGGCCCGCAGCGAGAGCCCTAGCCGCATCCGGCACCTGGTCCACTCTGTGCAGAAGCTCTTTGCCAAGTCCCACTCTCTGGAAGCGCCTGGGAAGCGGGACTATAATGGGCCCAAAGCTGAAGGAAGAGGCAGCTCTGGGGGTGACGGCTACCCTGGCCCAGGCTCTGGAGGACCCCACACCTCCCACCACCACCACCACCACCACCACCACCACCACCACCAGTCCCGGCATGGCAAGAGAAGCAAGAGCAAGGACCGCAAGGGGGATGGGCGGCACCAGACCAAGGCTGCGGGCTGGTGGAGCTCGGACGACAACCTGGACAGCGATAGCGGCTTTCTGGCGGGTGGCCGCCCCCCTGGGGAGCCCGGTGGGCCCTTCTGCCTGGAGGCTCCCGATGGTTCCTACCGGGACTTGAGCTTCAAGGGCCGCTCAGGCGGGTCAGAAGGTCGCTGCCTTGCCTGCACTGGTATGTCCATGTCGCTGGATGGACAATCAGTCAAGCGAAGTGCCTGGCACACCATGATGGTCAGTCAGGGCCGGGATGGATACCCAGGGGCTGGGCCGGGCAAGGGGCTCCTGGGCCCGGAGGCCAAGGCCAAAGCCAGGACTTATCACTATCTGCAGGTGAGGCTTTCTTGGGGGGCGAGGGGGTGGGTAGGGTCCTCGCCCTCATCAGTCTTGTCAGCCACGGTGGAAAGAGGCGGGTGGGAGTCTGCTGTCCCTTGACAGAGGGCTTTCTCTGTCTTGCTGTGTCACCCAGAGCCCCTTTGGGACCTCAGTTTACCTATTTGTGGAACAAAGGGACCCTTCTTTCTGACAGCGTGCATGCATTGCTCTGTGACCTCCCGCTTAGAACAGATTGCGCCAACCTCCATCTTAGGCGGGTGGAGGCAGAATGAGGTCAAGGAGGGCAATGGGCGGGATAGGGTGGTGCCCCTGGTCACACTGGCTTTGCGCTTGGCAGTCAGCAGTGGGAAGCAGGCCTTTGGCCCCATAGGGTTCTCCAGACCTCTTTTCTGCTCCGATCCAGGTGGTTCTGTTTCGAATATGAGGTCTGATTCCGGAATATTCCTCGGCTGGGCTTTGTCATGTTTGGTTGCTTGTGGTGGTCCAGCCACGAGGCTGCGAAGGGAACCTGAGAGCCTGCTCACTGTTTTTTCTAGGCTAGGGTCACCCTGAAGTCTGAGCCCTGATGTAGCTCCCAGAGGGGCTTCCTGGGAGTGGATGGTGCCGGTGAGAACCGGCACATGCTGTTCCGTTCGTGTGTGGAACCCTCTGCTGGTAGGCTAGGAGCTCTAGCCCCTCCTTTGGAGCTTTTTGCTTGGCCTCATCCAGCCCAGGCTATGTCTCAAGTTATCCTGTAGCTTTTAGAGGAAAAAACCTAGGGCCGGAGACTTAGCTCAGTGTTTCTGGCATCTGCCTGGCAAGCATAAGGTCCCCAGTTCAATCCCCAGTAACCCCCTATGACAGTGCTGGGTGTGGTGGCTCACTCCTATAAACCCAGCACTCGGAAGGCAGAGGCAGGAGAATTGCTGTGAGTTCGAGGCTTGCCAGGCTACATCATGAGCTCAGGGCCAGCCTGAACTACAAAGTGAGACCCTGTCTCAAAGAAAGAAAAAAAAGAAGAAGAAAAGTCCATGACAGGTCCAGAGCTCAAATTGGTTGAGGGTTACCTTCCAAACTTCAATTCCTTATTCATCTGGTAACATGGGTAAAGACAGATGCTGCTCGTAAGAGCTCATTGCTTAAAGGGGATGAACAAGGAAGGCTGTGGTAGAAGAGAACCCTGGGCACCATCAGGACCCAGCATGGAACAGGCCCCTCACGCAGCTGGTGGTGGTGTGCAGGGCTGGCTCGGACCAGCTTCTAGGAGACACAGCTGCTGATCCATGTCTCAGGGAGCTGCAGATTGAGTCGAGTTCCAGGAAGAGAGTGCAGCACGTTCAGAAGGATGGAAAAGTGAGCCTGCCCGGGTCTGAGAGATGTCACTGGCCTCCCATAAGTCGTTCACATGTCAGGACTCCTCTGGGGAGCTCATGAAAGCCCAGGGTAGCACATAGGGCCATAGTGAAAGCAGGAAGGACTTCTGGGATTTAGGGCTTGTTCACCGGCCTTGGGTTGCCCTCTCCCTGGGTAGGAAGGTCCTCTAAAGTGAGAATTAACTGAGCCCTTGACATCCCTGGAGCCTAGCCACCATTTTGCTCCTCCTTGCTGCTTCTCCAGGGCTGCCTTGACCTCCCTGGGGGCTTCCTTTTTAACATGCGCCTCACAGTGTCCTGCAGAGGAGCTGAGCCTCCGCAGCGGCTGCGGAGTGGGAGCCTGCGGTGTGGCAGAGCGCGCCCTGGCTGTCCCCTGTGCTGCAGGCCTGCTGTTCCTTCTGTCAAGTATGGGAAGAGCACTGGTCCCCAGGGCCTGGGGTTCTAGCGCTTCTCACGAATGGGAAGCCTGAGCCCGTTCAGGGGAGAACCAAGAGTGTGTGTGAGCCTTCCAGACAATGTGGTGTCCCGTGGGCACAAAAGCAGAAGAGGCTGGTCCCGTGAGACTGAGTGTCTCTGCTGGATTCCCAGTTTCTTTTTGAGATTGTTTTTTCTCACTGAACTCCAGCCCTCCCTCAAACCTCTTCTGCACTCCCTGTCTTCGCTCTGACCCCATCTTCCTTTTCGCAGCATGGTCTCATTCCTGTGTTCCCATCTTTTGATGGAGCCCTGGCCCCCGGCTTTGCCCTGTTCTCCCTTGAGGGCTCCTTCCAGGGGCCTCATCCCATCTCTGATGCCCCATTCTCACACTGATCCTGGCCCCCTTTCTTAGCCTCACCCCTGCCTTGAACCCCACTCTTTCTCTGAGGCTTATTCTCTGTCAGAGCCTCATCCTTGTCCTGTTCCTTACAGGTGTTTTAAATATTCACTGCCCTGCCCGGCCCTCTCCTCATACCTGCAGTTAGCCTCATTCTCTGCAGTGTGGGCAGCCATCTTGGACTCCTCTGAGGAGAAACTAGGACCACCAAGCCCAGTCTGATCCTCCACCAGGGCTCAAGTGCATCTGCACAGAGCACCCCCATTCCTCATCGCTACTGGCCCTTTCTATCATCCTGAAAATATGCCCAAATCATTTTCATCCTAATAAAAAAAAAAATCTCAACCTCAGCTTCCTTTCTGCTACTTCCCTTCCCTTCTTCCCCTAGTTCTTAAAGCATAGATTCTTCTTTGTCCCTTTCTTGCATTGGCCCCCTCAGGGTACCCCGTCCTCTGAAGTGCTGTGGCAGTGGTCATCAGTAGTCTTTGGAGAGCTATCCTTGAAAAGTACTTTTCATATCCGTACTAACAGTTTGCATTTATGGAGCACATTCTGTGTCCTGGGACTGTCTCTGCATATCTCTTTCCCACTCACTCACTTTTTTTTTTTTTTGAGACAGGGTCTCGCTTTGTGGGTTCAGGCTGGCCCTAAACTCAGCCTCAAACTCACATCACAGCAGTCCTCCTGCCTCTGCCTCCCGAGTGCTGGGATTACAGGCGTGAGCCACCACGCCCGGCACTGTGGTATGTGGTACTGATTGCTGCTGGGGGTGAGTCTCCACGCCCAGTATGGTATGTGGTTACTGGGGGATCGAACCCAGGTCCTTGCGCTTGCAAGACAGGCGCCGGAACCACTGAGCTAACTCCCCGGCCCGCCCACTCACCTTTTGATGTAGGTAGAACTACTATTACAATTCATATGCAAGGAGGCAGATGCTTAGAGGTTAATCTAGTTTGCTCATTTACTTAAGTAGCAACTGATAGGGCCAGAATTTGCACAGAGATCTTCTAACTCCTAAGCCTGAGTTACTAACCTTTGAACACACTATGGCATTTGACATAATCGGCTCCTTTTATTCCTGGAATGTCCTTGTTTCTGTGACATGGCATTCTCCTGACTTCCCTCCTACCCCTCTGCCCACTCCTCCTCAGGTGCCTTCGCAGCCTCTTCCTCCTTTCTCTCCAGTCTCCTTAAATGTCAGGGGATATCACCTCTGCTTTCTATTCCTCTTTCCTCTGGACTGTCTCCTTCATTCCTGTGTATGCAGCTGCCTCCTGTGACTTCCCCATGTCTGCCTCCAGCCCCACCGAACCCCAGAAATACCCAACCACCTGCTCAGCAGCGGTATGCCGAATGTAAGGTGCTCAACACCAGCACTGCCACCGACCAGTCCTCCGGCCTGTTCCTCCAGGATCTGTGGCTGCTGAGCTGAGCAACAGCACCGTTTCTAGTCCTCAGCCATCCCCGGCTCTTCTTCCCGCACACACAGCTAATCAGGCTCACTGATGCTTCTCAACACCTCTCTTCTCTTTCCCCCTCATCTTAATTTAGGCCTCATCATCTCTTGCCTGGATTGCAGCCTTAGCCTCCTAATTGGTTTTTCTCTTGCTACTTGAGCCCCTGTGCTGCTACGGGGCCTCTGCCCGCCTCTGTCAGGGCTGTTGAGAGCTGCCTCCGAATACCACCCTGAGCTCCCGGCATAGTGCCTTCTTGCTGCGTTGCCCGGTGGGCAGGTTGGGCAAGTGCAGAAACGAGGGAAAACAAGCTGGTTAGGTGTGAGAGGTGACTGATGACAGGTGATGCCCTACAATGGGGACAGGACTGATACAGGTCACCTAGGCCTGTAATCTCTACCCTGAACTGTACACCTGGCACCTGGCATGTCACATCCCCTGTGCTCTGCTAGACCTCAGGCTGCAGAAGTTTCCGGAGCATGATGCAGCATCTCCCCTCTGGGAAGGAGACAGCCAGGGGCCTCCCTTCCCATTTCACCTTGGATGTCCCTCTGTGGTGTGCCCCAGGAGGGCAGAGTGCCCTCTGTTGGAGCCTGGCCTCTAGGTTGCCTGCAGTCGTGTCTGAGAGACAGAGGCCCTTGTCTCTGCAGGTGCCGCAGGATGACTGGGGGGGTTACCCCACGGGTGGCAAGGATGGGGAGATCCCCTGTCGCAGGATGCGGAGCGGTAGCTACATCAAAGCCATGGGGGATGAGGAGAGTGGAGACTCAGATGGCAGCCCCAAGACATCTCCCAAAGCCGCCGCCCGCCGCTTTGCCACCCGCCGTTCCTCCAGTGTGGACACAGCCCGGATCAAGTAAGGACAGGAAGGGCTGGGTGGTACCAGGAGGCTGGTGTTGGGGTCCTGCTGGAGGTGTGTGCAGAGTGGGTCTCGGGGGTGGCCCTGCTTATGGTTCACCTGGGGTATCCCCCTCTGCCCCATATCATGGACGTCCCTGGCTACAGCCCCTGTGTTAGTACCTCTTTAGCTGAGTCTCTTTATCCAGAGTTTCCTGGAAGATCTATTTGGAGGCTTTCAGAGGATAGAACTTGGTCAGAGGCTCTAATGCTGTCCTTCTCCCTCTACCACCTTCTAGCCCCGCTGGATTCTGACTCTGGTATTTTGACCTTTTCAGCTGCTGTGTCCCACCTCGGATCCACCCCCGGAGCTCCATCCCTGGCTACAGCCGTTCCCTCACCACTGGCCAGGTAGGGAGAGGCCCAGTCCATGTGGAGGGAAGTGCAGTAGGGGTATTCTGTCCTGCGCTCAGCCCAGGCCTTCAGATCGGAGGGTATGTTCACGGAGAGAGCTCAGGTCTGGTTCTGGGGAAATCTGCTTTGGGATAGACCGGGGCAGCTCAGAGAACCACATCCTTGGAGCCCCACTGAGCATCCACAAAGTGAAAGAGCAACACCAGTTCTCCAAGGTCCCCAAGCCTAACTGTTCCCAGTCCACTTCTGGGCAGAGATGGGGTAGATTTTCATAGACCAGGCTGCATGCATCTGGGCCTGGGTTCTGCCTCTACCACCTCTGTCCCACCAGCAAGTGATCTTACTTTTCAGCATCTCCCTTTTCTCATCTTTAAAATGGAATAGTTGTGAGAGTTATTCTCTCACGAGATTTGTGAGAGTTCAGTGAAAAACTGTTATCATATACAAGGTACGTTGGCCCCAAATTGATACTTTAGAAATGTGAGTTCCATGCTGAAGTATAGACTTTTTCTTTAATTAATCCTAGGCAGCAATGGGTTAGTAATTAAATGCAGGAGATAGATGGGTTTGAATTCCCCATCAACTACTTACCAGTTGAGTGACCTGGGGCAAGTTACTTGACTTTTTTGAGCCCCGCTGTCCCTATTTAAAAATAGGCATCAGAATAGCATTTTTGGCCCAGAGCCAGCACTCAGTAAAGGTTAGCTATTTTTACGGTTTGCTGGGGGGGAAAAAGCAATGCAGAAAGCCACATACTGTCTGCCATGGCTTTCATTGTTCCTTGCAGCAGTCTCTCTGGATCCCTTTGTTACATTTCCCAAATCGGGGAATCTGATTGGCTCAGTTCTCTTTTCACTCCAGATTGGCCTTCGTTTCTTAACCCACTAGTTAATGGTCAGTCCTCTGGTTATTTGACCCATCCAGCATCTTCTAACACAATGGCTGACTCTCCTTCCAGAGATACTTTCCTCAGTTGGCTTTGAGGATAACCCCACACCCTTCAGATTCCCCTGGATTCTCCCGCCCGCTGTTTATGTTCATCTGTGTCCTGGGATCTCACAGCTCCCCAGGGTCTCAGCATGAGTTTTCCAGTCCCTGAGCTGCTCTCTTCACCCACTCCTCAGGTGACCTCACCTAGGCTCGTGGCTTTGGGTATTGCTGAGCTCACAAGGTGCATAACTCCAGCCCAGGTGCGTAACTCCAGCCTGAATCCTCCCTTGAATGGCAGTCATGTGCCCTGCAGTGTATATTGAAATTTCCCTGGCGTGTCAGTAGGCGTCTCAGACTTACGATATCCAGAGTCAACTACTGCCGGCCTTCCCTCCTCCCCAAGTGGCTGTTCCATCCACCGTCTTCTCGCTTTCCAATAGGACCAACTTTATTCTTCCAGGAGGTCTGGCTTGAAGTTGATTTTCCTTCCTTTTTCTTTTCTTTCTTTCTTTCTTTTTTTAAATTTTGGTGTTAGGTGTTGAACTCAAGTCCTTGCACCTTCTACCTCTGAACTGTACTCCAATCTATAAAGTCAGTCTTTTCTTTCTCACATCTGATATTTAATCCTTCAGAAAATCCTGTTCCACGTTCAAAGTATATCTAAGATTCAAGTCCCCTTTAGCTCCTCTCATGCATGTCATACACATTCTTTCGTCTGGGCTTCTGCCCTAGCTGCAATGGGTCTCATGATGTACCCTGGCTCTACTTCATTCCCTATCAACACGGCCAGGTGATCCTTTCAAAATACTTTGATTTGCTCTTCTGGTCAGAGTCCTCCCTTGGCTTCGAGTAACCCTCAAGGATTTTGCTATGATTTCTAAGGCCCTGCATGATCAAGGCGGTGCTGTCTGGTGAGCTCTCCTCGTGCTGTCCCTCCCCACCCCGGCCACCACCAGAGCTGGCTTGCTGCCTCCCAGGGACCGCAGGTGTGCTCCAGCCTCAGGGGTTTTGTATTTGCCGCTGCCCCTGCCCGGCTGTCTCCTCTCCAGACACTCCCGTGGATCATTTTCTCACTTCTCTCAGGCCTTTTCCCAAATGTTCTAAAATTTTAATTTAACCCCCACCCCCCTGACACATTTCTTATTCCTCTTCCTCCTCCTCTTTTTCTTTTCTCCTCCTCCCACTTCATATTATCTAACATCACATACACTTGACATATTTCTCCTAGAGGGATGGCTTAGAATCCCTGCTTGGCAGAAGCGGAAAGAGATTTTAAAGTACTAGAGATGTCACCTTATTATCTCCAGTAATGCTTTTTCTAATAAGTCTATTTTTTTGGTTAAGTATTTGCCTTGAACATCTTTTTCCACCTTTGACTTTAAAGCTTTTTGTCTCCTATGTTTCAGGTATGTCTTTTATAAATAGCTTATAGCTAGATGTGACTTTGTATTCATTGAATAGTTCCTTGAGAGTTTAGTACATTTATATTTATTGTGATTGCTAATATGCTTGGATTCATTTTGATGATCTAATTTTGCACTCTCTGTGTGTCTTCCCTGTTGGGTGATTTGGCTTTTCTATTTTGCTGCCGTCTTTTGGATTGATTTTTTTTCTTTTCTTCTCGGCAAATCCCACGCTGGATTGGAAGTTATATATTCTGTTTTATTCTTTATAGTTCTTATAGTTTTAACACGCATACTTGACTTAGCCATCTGAAACTGACCATTTTTCTACCTTCTCTCTGGGCTCCACAAAAACCTTGGACACTTTAATATAATGACAACTCCTCTCTCTTCTTTTTATTTTTAAGCCTCAACAATTTATTTTGGGGCTCAAGGTCCTAGCTCCGTGAGAGTGCATTGTGTAGCTTACACGAGGCCCTGGGTTCCACCTTCAGCACCCACACACTATTCTGGATGCTCGAAATGTAATATTAAAAGATAATATAAATGTAATATTACATAACATAATAACACTATTAAGGGTTGTGTTTTCTACTTAGTGACTTGTATTTTCATATTGTTACTTGAAGATCAGAACACATTAAAGTGTGTGTGTGTGTGTGTGTGTGTGTCTTTGTGGTGCTGGGCATCAAGCCTAAGGCATCATATGTGTTACACTTTACCCCTGGAACTATGTTCCTGTCCCCTGACTCTATCACATTTTGTGAAGGATAATTCATAAAATTTTCTATTTTTGTTTGTGATTTTGATGAAGAAAAGTTAAGAAATGTTTGCCAAATTCAAGATCACAAAATTTATAGCAGTGTTTCTTATGCTTTCATTTACGCAAATGATCCTTTTTGAGCTTTTTGTGACATGAGTTAGGAGTCCCACTGATGTTTCCCATTTGGATATCCAGTTTTTCAAGAGGCATTTCTTAAAAAGACTTTTCTTTCCCATTGAAATTTTTGGTTCTTTTGTCAAAGTCAATTTGCTGTAAATTAACATGTTTATTTATGAAGTTTCAAATCTATTCCATTGGTATAAATGAGTGCCTTTTTGCTGTTACCCCCTGCTTTGATTAGTGTAACTTTGGGATAAGAATTTTGGTAAGTTTAAATAATAGACTTTTTTACTTTTTTTATAGGATTGTTTATGTTTCCTTTGCATATAAATAGATATTGAAGATGCTTGTTGGGATTTTAAAGGAACTGCATTGAATTTGTAGATGAGTTTATGGAGTATTGTGTTTCTGACAATATTAAATATTATTTTGACCATTGGTTATCCTTCCATCCCTTTCTCCCTACTTTCCTTCCTTTCTTCCTTTCTTTGTGCAGGCCTGGGGATTGAATCCAAGGCCATGTGGCTGAGCTGCACCCACAGCCCATTTTGATTTTTTATTTTGAGTGAGGGTATCGCTAAGTCACGGAGCTGTGCGGCTCACTTCAAACTTGCACTCCTCCTGCCTCAGCCACGGCAGAGTCCTGGGATTACAAGTGTGTACCACCACACCTGGCTTTAGTTCTTTCTGTGATCTCTTTCAGCATTTAAAAAATTCTTTTTTTAAAAGTTTTTTTTTGAGACAGGGTTTTGCTTTGTAGTTCAGGCTGGTCCTGAACTCAGCTTTGAACTCACAGCAATCCTCCTGCCTCTGCCTCCTGAGTGCTGGGATTACAGGCGTGAATCAACACACCCGGCCTTGTTGTATGTGGTTACCAGGGATTGAACCTGGGACGTTGCACTTGCCAGGCAGGTGCCAGAACCACTGAGCTAAATCACCAGCCCTAAAATTTTTTTTATTATAAATTGATGAATTATAGACATATGTAGTACATAAAATGATGTTACAATGAAGAATATAGTGAAATTAAACTATTAGCATCTTCATCACTTCAGATACTTCAGTGATGTTAGGATATTTTAATTTTGATGATCTTCTTCCTTCTTTTATGGCCTGTTGCTCAGTATTTTACTTTCATCTTTTTACCTTCTGGATTTGTCTTGATTATTGTTGTTACTGCTCACTGTTGTCACTTGACTGATATTCACACCTTTGTCTTTCCCCACATTACTGCTTCTTATAATCATTCCTTTCTCCTCAAATACATTCTTAAGTTTTTCAGTAAATGTTTGTTGATAGCAAGCTCTAACAAAGATATATTTACCTGCATTGTTTGATATAGCTTAGCCTCCTAGGGAGACTCTAAGTCAACATTTATCTTCTCTCAATGTTTTGAAGACATTTCGTTGTCATCTGTCTTCTATTGTTGCTATTGAGAAGGCTGCTATTAACAGAAGTGTTCAGGCTGGAAATGTAGCTCAGTAGCACTGTGCCTGCCTGATTCCAAACCCCGCCCCCCGAAACCCTAAAACCTCAGAAACGTCCTTATAGCTAATTTCATTTCTTTCTGATAAGATCTGTTGAGATTTTGTTTTGGTTTTTTTGTTCTGCACTTTCACTGTATCTTTCCGTGTATTCTCCCTGAATCTGGGGTTTTAAAACCTCCCTCTGCTTACTGGTTGCATGGTAAAATTTTTTTTCCCTACTCTTTTACTTTCAAAGCTTTTTTTTTTTTGATACAGGGTCTCACTTTGTGGTTCAGGGTGGCCCTGAGCTCACTATGTAGCCCAGGCCAGCCCCAAACTCACAGCAATTCTCCTGTTAGAGTGCTGGGATTATAGGTGTGACTACACACAGAATTGTGCTTTGTGGTTACCAGGGATTGGATTTGGGACCTTGTGCTTGCCTGGCAGACAGCAGAACCACTGAGCTAGATCCTTGGCCTTACTTTCAAAGCATTTTATATTTTGAATCTAAGATATACCTTTTGTAGATAGCCTGTAGTTAAATCTTGCTTTTTTAAAAATAAAATTCCAATCAGTCTCTGCCTTTTGAATGGGAATTTTTTGTTCATTCATATTTAATGTGATTATTGGTATGGTTGAATTATGTCATCATTTTTAATCTGCTCCTCCTTTACTGCTTTC
>PVIR01003450.1:55024-88785 GCA_004026965.1 Petromus typicus
ACACCCAGTATTGTTATATGGTTACTGCTCACTGGTTACCAGGGAATCAAACCCGGGTCCTTGCGCTTGCAAGACAGGCGCCGGAACCACTGAGCTAACTCCCCGGCCCTCTTTTTAGCTTTTTGAGACAAGGTCTCACTTTGTAGTTCAGTCTAGCTATGTAGCCCAGGCGAGCCTCAAACTCACAGCAATCTTCCTGCTTCTGCCTCCTCAGTGCTGGGATCACAAGCATGAGCCACCATGCTCAGCATTAATCCCAGCATTCTTGAACAAAGATAAGTACATGTTCAAGACCAGTTTGAACAACTTATATTCTGCCTTAAAATTAAAAATAAAAATTATAAGGACCATAGATTTAGCTCAGCATGAAATCCCTAGGTGTCCAGTCCTCAGTAACACACACACACACACACACACACACATACACATACACATCATCATCATTGTCATCATCTATATATGTTCCAAATCTTATAATTTTTATAAACCAATCAGTGATATAAAAATGCTTTATATAACTTTGTCTTTCAAAAAAAGTTCAGAGTGAGAAAACTAGCAGAACCTTTTATATTTGCTCACATATTTACCATTTTTGGTACTTTTCGTTTCTTGTGTATTTGAGTTACTACTATCGAGTGTTACCTCTTTTTAGCTAGAAGAACATCCATTAGTATTTCTTGCAGGATAGATTGGGTAATAAATTCTTTAGTCTCAGTTTACCTGGAATTGTCTTTGTTTTTCATTCACTTTGGAGGGATAATTTTGCTGGATATAAAATTCCTGGTTAACAGGAATTGTTTTCAACATTTGTTTGTTAGTTTGTTTTTGTGGTTTTGTGCTGAGGATCAAGCTCAGGGACTGAACGTGGTGGATAAATGCGCCACGACTGCACTATATCCCAGCCCTCTTTAGTGCTTTGACTATTAACGTCTGCTTTCTTTTTGTGTGTATTAGTTCTGATGAAAAGCCAGTACATTCCCTCTATGTGATGAATTTTCTTTTGCTGCTATTAAACTTTTCTGTCTTCAACTTTCAATATTTTGACTATTATATGTCTGGGTACAGGATCTCTTAATGTTTAACTTAGCTTGCTTGAGCCCCTGTGAACTATAGACGAACTTTTAAAAATGAATTTGAAAAGCTTTTAGTTACTGTTTCATCATATACTTTCTGTTCCCACTATTTCTTCTAATGTTTTTATTTCCCTTTTCTCTCCTCTCTGTCTTTCTCCTCTTCTTTTGGGTTCCCATTACGTGGATGTTGGTATGCTGTTGTTGTCCAGTTAATCTCTGAGGCTCGGTTTGTTCTATTCAGTCTTTTCTCTTTCTGTATTTCAGATTAAGTAATTTATAATGATCTATCTTCAGGTTTACTGATTGTTTCTTAAATTCAGCTTCTCTACTGAATTTTCCATTTCAGTGATGGTTCTTTTCAGTTCTAAAATTTTATTTATTCCTTTAAAGACATAAAAGATTTCCCTTTGTTAATATTTGTATTCATGAAATCACTCTTGTCATGCTTGCTTTTAAATCTTTCAAACCATTTCTTTTAGTTTATTTAGTATATTTGTAATATTTACTTTCTAGTCTTTGTGTTAAATCCTGGATGCGAGGGCAATCTGGCTGCGACATGTTACCCCAATGATGGCCAGGGTTGATAAATCCAACATTTTGAGGCATTTAGACTTTTTAAAATTTTTTTTTCCTGCCTCTTAAATTTTTTATTGAATATTGAGAATGTTAGGTAGTATACTGCAGCAACTCTGGATTCATATCTTTCCTTCTTGAAGACTTTTTGTTTCTTTATTCCTTAATCCCTAGACAATTCTGTGAAATCTGTCTTACCTAAAACATATAGCTTTTGAAGTCTCCACTCAGTTTTTTGTTTGTTTGTTTGTTTGTTTTTGTTTTGTTTTGTTTTTTGAGACAGTCTGGCTTTTGTAGTTCAGGCTGGCCCTGAGCTCACTGTGTAGCCCAGGCAAGTCTTGAACTCACAGCAATCCTCCTGCCTCTGCCTCCCAAGTGCTGAGATTACAGGTGTGAGTTGTGCTGATTGCTGGTGGGCATGAGTCACTACCTCTGGCATTATTGTATGTGGTTCCTAGAGATATAGCTCAGGACCTTGTGCTTGCAAGGAAAGCACCGGAACCCCAGCCTTCCACTCAGTTTTTTTCTTTTAAACCATGTTTCCTAGAGGTTGTGCTTATATCTGCATGGTTTAATGCTCAACCAGATGTGTTAGAAGTAGTTCTCATTACCTGGGAGTGGTGGTGCACATCTGCAACCTTAGAATTCGGGGCGGGGGTAGGAGGATTAAAATTTGAGCCCAGCCTAGTTGTCAGGTAATTTAATAATTTAACAAGACCTCTTATCACAATTGTAGAATTTTTTAAAAAAGATCAGGGGATATGTGTTTAACAATCTCAAGCCAGTAAGACTTCCTGTCTCTGCCTATGGTTCTGGAGGAAGCATTTAGGTCCTTTTCAAGTCTTTCTTGGCTTTTCCCCATCACCAGGATTTCTTGTTTTCTCTGTTCATATACACAGGCAACACTGGCCAGAGATACGTGGGTAGTTTAGGGCCTCTCTAGTGTCTACTCTGTATTCACCCAACCTCCACTTAACCCAAGATATGTGAAGTTCAAACTCCCCAGCTGCTGTATCATCCCCTTGAGTTCTTAAATTCCTGACTAGTCTGCCAGTTTATTATATACCACACACAGTGCTGAAACTTCAGCCAAGCTTGCTGCTGCCCCTCCCTGTTCTTGACACAATAATTGATAATGCTCCAAAGATCGGGGGCAGTGAGGAAGTTGACCTTCGTAGCCTGTACCATTCTGATAAACCGTTGCACCTACAAGGTCTGGGAGCCTGGGAGAAAGGAGCAGCCTCAAGCCAGGGGACCATCGAGTCATGCCCCCGAGTTTAGTCATCTTCATGATAGATGTTTCTTTTTGTAGCCTTGGTCAGTTTGCAGAATATAAAATGGTTGCTTTCGATAGTTTTATCCAGCTTGACAGTTGGCTTATATGACTGGATTTGATTTCTAAGGTCATGACAAAGTTGGAAAATTCTCAACCACTGTCATTATCTCTTTAAATGCTACTTTGCCCCACAGTCTTTCTGGTCTCTCCATCTTTTTGCAGCTTCTCTTAGTCGCGAGTGGAACATTCTTATTCTTTCCTTCATGTGTCTTGACCTCTCTTCTGTTATTTCCATCTCTGCCTCCCTGTGCTACCTGCTAAACATAGTTCTCAATTATATCTTCCAGTTCACTAGTTTTTTCTTTAGTTGTGTCTGTCACTGGCTAATTAATTGGTTTTAATTCTCTTTACTTTCCTAAAAACCTGGTTCGGTTTGTTTTCAAATCTTTAGCTTCTTTTTTCCTCTCCTATACTTTCAGTTTTATCTTTTAAGTTTTAGGGCTTTTAAATAAAATTGGAAGCTAGGTACAACGGTGTGTTCCTGTCTCCCGGTTACTCAGGACACTGAAAGCAAAAGAATCACTTGAGCTCTGGAATTTGAGATCAGCCGAGGAAACATAGGGAAGCCCTGTTTTCATATATTACACGTACTTTAAAAATGACTTGCTTATAGATTAGGTAACAGCTGTTGTATGAATTCTCAGTCACATAACTCAGTAAGGATTTAGTTCTTACATTATTTTGTATTAGTTATCTATTGTTTACTAATAAATTATCCCAAAATGTAGTCTCTTAAAACAGCAAATATTTTTGGGGCCAGGGATTTAGCTCAGGGGTTCCGGCACCTGCCTTGCCCATGCACGGTTCCAAGTTCAGTCACCGATAACCACATACAACAATGCCGGACATGGTGGCTCACGCCTCTAATCCCAGCCCTTGAGAGGCAGAGGCAGGAGGATTGCTGTGAGTTCGAGGCTTGCTTGGGCTACAGTTCAGGGCCAGCCTGAACAGCAAAGTGAGACCTTGTCTCAAAAACAAAAGAAAACAAAACAAACATTTCTCATCTTCTAGTTTCTATGGGTCAGGAGCTGCAAGTACTCTCAGCTAGTGGTTGGCAGGTCTTGACTTCTCACTGACTCTTGGCCACTGATGTCAGCTTTTATGCCACGTCATCTTGCAAGTGACATCCCAGTGTCTCAGTTATATTTACTGTCTAGAAATGGGCCGTTAAGTCCAGTTCGTGAGCGAGAGGAAGATGCACACTCCAGGAGGTAGACACCTTGAGGGGTGAGGTTGGAGATGTCTGCCACATAGATGCTGCTAGCTCACTTCGGGGTAGCTTCCTGTCTAAAAAGCCCGGGCAGCCCGAGTTAGCATGGTCCCCCGGGAAGCACTGTGCAGCTGCTCTGTTCGAATACTCTTGGTCTGGGAACACTCCGTGTTAATTTTTAATCTGGGCCATGCAAGCCTTGCAGACACACAGCCCTGGGCTGTGGGAGGACTGGCTTGTGCATCCATATTCGTAGGGGATGTGCTCCCACCCCATCCAGATCTACAGACTGCTTCCATGTCATCGGCCTCTGGTGATGATTGAGTTTTTTACTTTCTCTTCATTTTCCTCAAAGATTTTTCCTTTCCTAGTTTCATGAAGGTTCTCATTTCCTGTTTCCCATTTGGAATTTGTGTGGGCCTAGAGCCTTACTCCTGCGCCCCAGTGGGTTTTAAAACCTAAGCCTTTTGGTTCCTGAGACCAGCAACCCCTGCCCCCACCTCCGCCTCCACTGGGCTGTGTGCAGCCCTGGCTCACACAGTTCATATTCTGATTTTCCAGACTCCTCTTTGCTTTTGTCCCCCTGGGGACTTAGCTTGCTTTCTTGTGAGCTCAGCTATGCATATAAAATGATGTTGGTTATGTTTTATCCAATGTTCTGGAATGGTTTGAAAGGGGAGGCTTTTCCAAAGGTTATCTAAACTAAATAACATACGTAAGTGTACAGGATGTTGCATGGCCCCCAGGTGGACCCATCAACTGTAGCAGACAATTTCTAATTAGATCCAAACCAAATATTTTCTTCTCAGTATCCCTTATGCTTGGACATGGCCACTGATTCTGAATCTGGCTTGGAGAAAGGATAAGGAACTCATTTTCCAAAGGGATTCTTTTGACTTTTAAAAAATATTGTACATGGGCCGGGGATTTAGTTCAGTGGTTCCGGTGCCTGTCCTGCAAGCACAAAGGCCGGGGTTCAATCCCCAGTAACCACATACAGTGCCAGGTGTGGTGACTCACGCCCAGCAGCAATCAGAACCACATACCACAGTGCGGGGCGTGGTGGCTCACGCCTGTAATCCCAGCACTCGGGAGGCAGAGGCAGGAGCATTGCTGTGATGTGAATATGAGGCTGAGCTCAGGGTCAGCCTAAACTACAAAGCAAGACCCTGTCTCCAAAAAAAGTATATTTTATATATATATATATATATATATGTAAAGAGATGGATGTTTCTCAGATAGGAAGGGGATTAAGAGATGGGGAAGGGGGAGAAGGAGAGAAATATCACAAGGTCCCCAGTTCAGTCCCCGGCATGGTGGCTCACACCTGTATTCCCAGCATTTGGGAGGCAGAGTCAGGAGGATTGCTGAGTTCAAGGCTGAATTGTGTACCAGCCTGAACTACAGAGTGAGACCCTGTCTCAATAAATAAATAAATAACATTTTAAAAAGCAGGAATAATATTTTTTTAAAGATAAACTTTAAAAAAGTAATAAAAATACAAAAAGAGGCAAGGAAGGTAGGCCAATGCAAAGGCCTTGTACTACAAGGGGAAAGAAAAGAAGTTACAGAAAGATGTACAGAAACTTCTTTGAAATTACTGGATCTCCATTAGAGCCACTGACCCTCTGCCTTTTGTCGCCTTGGCTCTGAGCTTCCCTCCAGCCAAAGCTAAAACAGATGGACAGATAGAGGGAGGCCTGAGTTAATGTCAGCTTCAGAAGCTGCCCAAGAGATTCTGAGATTCTGACAGCCTTACAAGGAGCCGGGAAACATGGCATTCAGTATCTTGTAAAAATGGTACTATTACCATCCCATTTGCCAGATGGTCAAACTGAGGCCCCCAAACTCTTAACTTTCCCCAGGCACACTTCTGGGAAGTAGCAGAGCCAGCCATTGGATGTAGGAGAGTCTTGCTCCGTGGCCCAGGCAGGTAACCTCAGGCTATTCTCCACCATGTTTTTTTTGCCTGGCTGGAAGCTCAGGGTTACACGTGGCCCCAGTGAGAGCAGCATTCTGGACCCGCCACTTGTGTTCTGGGTTAGAGCTTATCTTGACCCCCCCACCTTTTCCTACTTTATTATTTTTTCTATTTATTTGGGTCAGTTTTCTCACATACCACAAATGAAGCTGCAGCCTGTGCCATACTTAAGTCTCAGTGTGTTGATGGAAGACATTGTTCTGTCAATAAAAGTTTTGGAGTCTCTTTTTATTTTTTATTTTAAAATTTAATTTTATTATTTTAGTATTTGAGACAGGGTCTCGCTTTGTAGTTCAAGCTGGCCCCGAATTCAGCCTTGAACTCAGCAATCCTGCTGCCTCTGCCTCCCAAGTGCTAGGATTACAGGCTGAGCCACCACGCCTGGCATTGTGGTAGTGGCTCTGATTGCTGGTGGGCATGAGTCTCCATGCCCCTGGCATTGTGAGATTTTGCAGGATTTTACACTTGCAAGACAGGTGCCAGAACCACTGAGCTAAATCTCCACCCCTCCCTTTTAATGCCAAGGATTCTGCACCACAAAATATCAAACAAAGCAAAATAAAACAAGAAGAACTCTTTCCAGCACAGCTGCGCTTTCTCCAGAGCCACCGAGGACAGGGCAGGAACAGCAGGCCCTGCGAGGCCACAAGGCATGGAAAGGCTTGGAAATCTCACGGGTTAACTTCACTGTGTCACCTACCCATTTGTTACCCATCCGGCCACTTTATGCATGTACCTCTGCAGGCTGCTTTGGATTAGTTGTGTGACATGTCGGGTTATTAGTAACGCAAGCTGCCTCCCCTGAACCCCCCAGCCCTGTACCTCCCAGGAAGGTGGAGGTCAAGTCCCTGGTCCTGTGTCAGGGTCAGATGAGGGAAGGGTGAAGGACTGAATCGCCAGGAGAGGGATGTGTAATGTGGCGTGTGGTGGGTGAGTATTTAAAAGAAAGCCTGAGTGGCCACAAGGTGGGCTTGAAGGAGCTCGGGGTAGGGGTCTCTCATCCTTCCTTGCAGAGAGAGTCTGGGTTTCCTTCAGCCTGAGTGTGGGGAGCGGGGCAGAGCTGTGGGTGCTGTAGACCTAGGTGTATCTCAGAGCAGAGCAGGGCACCTCAGAGACCCCACGCCAAGCGATTCTCTGTAACCATCTTGCCGGCCCCTCCCCCAGCTCAGCGACGAGTTGAACCAGCAGTTGGAGGCCGTGTGCGGGTCTGTGTTTGGGGAGCTGGAGTCTCAGGCCGTGGACGCCCTGGACCTGCCTGGCTGTTTCCGCATGCGGAGCCACAGCTACCTCCGGGCCATCCAGGCCGGCTGCTCTCAAGATGACGACTGCCTACCCCTCCTTGCTGCCCCTGCCTCTGTCTCAGGGAGGCCCGGCTCCTGTGAGTACCCCTCACGCCCCCACCTTGCCCTTGGGTGGAGGGTGCCCTGGGTTCCTGTTCTAGCCTGCCTGCGCCATCATTGCGCTGTGACTTCACTCACATCGCGTCCCTCTGTGGGCAGGACGAAGACAGTCCTGGGCTCTGTACGAAGCAGTGTGTGGAGTACAGGGCGTCTGCTGTGCCTCGAGCCGTGTGGGTGATCGAGTGGTGGGTGCTCGGAAGGGTGCCCGTGGGCATGTGTCCTCACAGGCTGCACCCCTGCCTTGTTGCCCGTAGCCTTCAACTTCAGAAAGGCCCCGCCCCCCATCCCGGGAAGCCAGGCCCCGCCCCGCATCTCCATCACGGCCCAGAGCAGCACCGACTCCGCGCACGAGAGCTTCACCGCGGCCGAGGGCCCAGCCCGGCGCTGCAGCTCCGCCGACGGGCTGGACGGGCCCGCCATAGGCGCACGCACCCTTGAGTTGGCGCCGGTGCCACCCCGGGCCAGCCCCAAGCCCCCCACTCTCATCATAAAGACCATCCCTGGCAGGGAAGAGCTGCGGAGCCTGGCACGGCAGCGGAAATGGCGGCCATCTATTGGGGTACAGGTATGGAGTGGGGTGCAGGTACCGGAGGAGGCGCAGGATCCGGGCTCAGGTAGAATGGGTTGAGGAGCTGCGAGGTGTCGTCTGGATACACAGACCTTCTGTTGGGGCTCACCCATTGCTGGCCATTCTCCCGGAGCAAGGCTGGTGCCCCGTGGGTACCCCCTCCCGCTGACCCCTCTGCCTTCCCTGCAGGTAGAGACTATCTCAGACTCTGACACCGAGAACAGGAGCCGGAGGGAGTTCCACTCCATCGGTGTCCAGGTGGAAGAGGACAAGAGGTAGGTCACTGCAGCCTGCTCGTGTCCGTGCTGCCCATCTCCCTGTGCGTGCCCTCTTCCTGGGAGGGAGACCACACCTTTCTATTTTATTTATGTCACCATCTCCAGTGAGTGTTCTTGTTCCCTGCCTGTCTCTGGTGCTGACTGATAGACAGAAGACAGGCAGTGGTTGGGGAAGGAGAGGAAATGGGTAGGTGTTGTATGGGCCTCCGACAAGTTTCCCTGACGGAGGATGACAACGTTCTGTCAGACCCTTGTTACATCCTATGGTACATGAGCATGTGAGCTCAAAAAGAAGCAAATAAGCAGGACAGTGGCCTCTCCCAGGCCCCCAGCAGATATAACACTCCTCTCACTTGGTGCACACAGCTATTTAACTAGTTGGGGGCACCTGTTATATGCCCGAGTTGCTGGTATACCTCAGACAGAATGACGAGCAGCCCCTGGTCTGGCATTGGGTGGCCTCAGAAACGCTGCTTCCTGAACTCCCAGCTGGAGAATTAGCAGGCTGAGCTTTGGAAGGAGTGCTGGAAAGATTCTGCCCTGTTCTTGGGTGCCTCTGGGGAGACATTTTCTCTAATGCCAGGTGGCAGTGCCACTGTTGCCCATCTGTCCTCAGTGTGTGGTCTGGACACCTTCTGAGGTTGACCGTGAGCGTTCATGGTTATCTGAGTTATCCAGGCCGCACTACTGTGGGAGTCAAGCTCACGGGACAGTAGCAGTCACTCTAAGAAAGCTCCGTTCCCAGCTGCCATGTTCAGCCTTCAGTTTTCCCCAAAACTACCCCAGCTATGCTTGGGAACTTCTGAAGGGTTTGTCTTATGTGTGTGTCTCATCGAGTCTTCTTGGGGTTCTTGTGAGAGTCACCATTTTTCTCCATTCCCACTCTAGCTCCTCCCAGTTCCATATGCTGCCGATGCAGTAAATGTCTCCACTGAGCGTGGCCAGAAGGTGGCCTTGTTGACCCATCACTCCTAAAGCTTCTGTCTTTATGGAAGGTTATAAAGAAGTGGCGCTTTGTGATAAACTCCATTTGCAAATCTGTGACTTGATTTCTTGAGAGAACTCTGCAGGCAGGAGCGCATCTCTGGTCTCCAAATGCTATCCCCTTCCCTGACTGCCTGATGCTTGTGAACCATGAGTGGAGCCCCTTTCTCACAGGCTCAATCTCTGGTACAAAAAAAAAAAAAAAAAAAGATCACACGTTGTGGTAAAATATGTAATGGGACATTATTGCATATCATGGTAAGAATATGAAGGGAAAAAGGAGATAAGAGAAGAGAGACCTTATTTGAATTAAGTAGTGACATTTATTAAGCTGCTGCTTGAGAACATTCAGGTGATGATTGCGAGGGTTTTCTAGGGAGAGACAAGAGCCCTTGTAGAGAGAGATGCTGGGACAGGAAGGGGTCTGACTGCATGAGAAACTAAAACAGGTTTGTGCAGAGTGGGGTGGGGGAGCGGGGAGAGAGGGAGCCAGAGAATTTCAGGGGCCAGGTCAAGCCAGCATCAGCATGATAAAGAACTGGAATCTAATTAGAAGTAATGAGTAGCTATTAAGAGGTTAAAGAAAGAGTGTGACATGCTCTAATTTATGTTTACAAAAGATCACTAGCTGCTGAATAGAGAATGAATGTGAGGAAAGTAATAGTGGAAATGAGGAGGCCAGTGAGGAGAGTTCTCAGGAGCCAGCAGAAAGGTGACGGTGTTTATGCCATAGTGGTGGCTGTTATGACTGGGATCTCTTTCTTATTGTACTGTATAATTGGACCCAGCTGGAATATGGGAACACTGTTAAATTTTGTCTACTGATTTATTAAGCAACCGTGCTGCTCTCTTTTTGGGTCTTGAGTTACCTGAAAATCATGATGGGTTTTCTATAGAGTCAGTTACTTTTCTGCAAGCGAGAATATTTTTCTTTCCTTTTTTCTCATACTGAGGATTGAACCTGGGGAATGCTGAGCTACATTCCTCAGCCTTTTTTCTTTTATTTTCTTTTATTTTTTTTTTCTTTTGAGACAGGGTCTCACTCAGGGCCCCAGGCTGGCTTTGAGCTTGCGATTTTCTTACCTTAGCCTCCCAAATGGCTGGGATTAAAGAGATGCTCCACTTATCCAAGCTTGGCTAGAATATTTCTTTTAAACTTCTTTTCTTAAATGTATTTGACTAGTAATAATACTTTGGATAGCACTTCCAGGTCATTGTTGACTGGTCAGATGCTTCTTTCTTTCCTGATTTTAGAGATATGCTTCTCAGATGATGTTTGCTATAAATTGTATCACATTAAGGAATTCTGTTCTATTCCTTATATTCATTTATTTTTTTTATTTTTTTTTTTTTTTGTGGTACTGGGAATTGAACCCAGAACCTTACACACGCTAGGCAAGTACTCTACCAAAGAACTACATTCCCAGCCCATTTTCATAATTTTAACAGCAAATTTGAATGAAGTTTTATTGACTGCTTTCTCAGAGTTTACCAAGATGTTCCTAAATTTTCTCCTTCCATGTAGAATATAGTGCATTGTATGAATAAAATTTTTATGTTGGAGGATTTTTCATTTCTGGGATAAACTGCTTGATTCTATTATCAGATTGGATTAGATGTGACTGTAACAGAGCACAATAGTGTCTTACACAAGTGTATTTTTCTCACTAAATATATAAATGTATGGCTAGCCTGGATATAGGAGGTACAGTGTCAGGACCCCAGGCTTCTTCTCTTTTGCTGCTCTCCCAGTTGTTGTGTATTACCTTATAGTCTATCCATGGAACTGAAGTTCAAGTTCTACCTGTAATGTCTGCTTTCCAAGCAGTGAAAAGGAAGAAGGGAGGAAGAGGCATGTGGTTCTTTCTTTTTTAAAAGACTTCTTGAAAGTTACACATAATACTACCACATAACATCACATGGGCTGTAACCACATCAGATGAGGGCACCTAGCTGCAAGGGAGGCTTGGCATATATGGTCTTGTAGTTAGCAAGCAGGATGCAAAACACAGAATACACATGAAAATCAGGGTTCTTACGGTTAGAGACAAAGACAGAAATGGATATATAGAGCTCTAACAGTTTTTATCACAGTCTTGCTATATTGTTTTTATATAAATTTATTAGGTTTTTGAATATTTAACAGCCTGTTGAGTTAAATGTTAACTTTCAGTATTTCTTCTGCTTGCTTGTTGGCTTCCTCCCTCTCTCTTTCCCATGAATCCAGGGCCTTCACACAGATCTACATCCTGCCACCACAGCCCCTTTTTAAAAGAATGTTTGAGACAGGATCTCTCTGGGGGGACCAGGCTAGCCTTGAACTTGCAGTCTTCCTGCCGCTGGCTCCAAAATAGCTGAGATTACAGGCATGTGCCTTACACCTAGCTAATATTTCTTATTTTTATAACATGTGCTTTCATGGATATAAATTCCCTTCTAACTATAGTGCTATAGCTCATAAGTTTTGAGATTTTTATTTTTACTTGTTCAGTTCTAAAGAGTCTAATTTCCTTTTTAATCTATGACTTGTTTAAAAGAAATGTGATAGGTCTGTTAAAGTTTCCAGATATAGGATTAGTGGGGTGGGGCGGGCTGCCTTTTTATTGTTGATATCTGAATTTGTTACATGTGGTTGCATTATGTGTTCTGTCTGATATTTTTAGATTGAGGCTTTTTTCCTATCGTACATGTTATATATATTGTATATCAAACCTATGAGCAACTTAGAATTCATATCTTTCACATGCTCCCCTTTCATTTTCTTTGTGTGTTTAATCTATCGGTTCTGAGAGAGGTGTGTTAAAAATGTCTCACTGTGATTTTGGATGCGTCATTTCCCCGATGAGTTTATTTTTATTTGAGTTTGAGAGTGGACTGTTTATAAGCATTCAAGCTCACGCTTGTCCCGTTGTCTTGGTGGATTGACTCTTTTATGGGAAACTAGGCTGCTGTTCAAGCCCTTGCCCTCGTACACTCTTGTGCTTTAGATGTACTGCTTCTGGCTGGGAATGTCGCCCTGTGGCCGAGCACCTGCCACCTAGCATGAAGGAGCTCCTGGTTCAATCCCCGGGGCCAAGCTCCCCCACCCCCCCCAAAAAAGAAAGGAGAGATGGGTGTGTTGCTTTTCAGCAGTACGCAGCTAGGGTTCGGTAGACATATTTAATCCAGTTATATATTTTGATCACTGATTACTGATGCCAGTGAGTTTTTTTCATTTAGCTTACTTTTTCTCTGCTTTCCTCTCCTGTGACTTTTCCTATCTTTAGTTGAATTGATCAGATGTACTTTATTTTTCCTTTTCTTTCCATTGATTTGGAAGTTTATGCCTTAAGTGGTGATTTCCCTTACAAATTTGACAAATATACTTAATTTTGCATTTTTCTGACAACATCTAAAATTAGTATTTCTATTCCTCTTAAGAGTCTTGCGGCACTTTAATTTTCTTCTTAGCTGCCTCCTCCCGTCTTCCACGTTAAATTTATGGAGTACTTTGATTATACCTCTTTCAAGGCTCAGCTAAATCAGTTGTTACAGCTCTTATGATTCAGTAGTGTAGACTGACAAACACACGTGAACAATTTACATGTTCGCTGTTGTTTTTTACTGACCACTCCTTCTACACGGGCTCAGTCTCCATCGTGCGTCCGTACAGCTTCGGCTTGGGACCAGCTTTAAGGTTAATTTCTCAGCTTGCGGTTTCTGGGTTTCCCCGATAGTACACATTTGGACCCCACACCTACACATGACACGGTGTAATGTTCTGATTTCCCAGCACTCTACTTAAAGGTTCAGGCCACATTCTTGAACTGTTGGCGTATGTTTTCTAGTTCAAGCCTGTAAACAAAACAGACCTTCTTGGCTGCTGGCTTTATGCACTGTCTCCTTCCAGCTCCCTGTGGGGTGCTTAGGCTTGGGGTCTCTCCTCTCCTTCTATATTCCCATCCGGCCTCCAGCATATGTCTGGCTGAAATTTCCTGGGGCTCCTTTGGCTTAGACACCCTCTTACTACTCAGAGTAGTTTGAATTTCCTTTTGTGTCTGGTACTTGAAGATGTTTCTTTCCTGTTTTCAAAGTTGGAGCTGTAGCAAAAACACTTTTGGGTTTTTCTTCCCCATCATTTTTGCATGTTTGGCTTGTAGGGGGGAGCTCTCGAAGTTCACTCAATCTATGACATTGATCAGTTATCTCTGCTAGGCTGATAGCACAAGGAATAGGTACAGGGAAAACGGAACCGAGGTGACAAGTATTCTGGAGCGAAAGCCAAAAGCTGGGGCTGGGGAGGGCAGGGACAGGCAGACAGTGGTGCGTGTAAGTGTTTGGGGAGGTCTTGGGGCCGGGTGAGGAGGGGAGATGGTGTTGATAAAGCGTCTCAGGCACTGAGTGGCCTGGTGCAGGTGATCACACTGGGAATTCAGAGGCAGTGACAGGTGGGGAGAGGAGAAATCTGGCCCGTGTGTCTGGCCAGGAGCCCTCACTTGTCTGCTGAGGCATTCTCAGTAGACACCTGCACCTCCTTACTGTCCCTTCTGTGCCTGGCTTTAAGACTGACTCACCACACACCACGCCCCGACTGGTACACAAAAGCGAGCCACGGATTCTCGGAGCCTTGCTGGGCAAAGATCCAGGGCCTGCTCCTCTGCCCTCCCACCACTTATTTTCTTAAACTCTGATCTTTACTCCTGTCTCACTTGTTTATACTTTTGTTTTAAAAATTACTAGACAGAGACTGTGGCAGGAGGATTACAAATCTGAGCTTAGCCAGAGCAACTTAGCAAGACCTTGTTTCAAAATTAAAAATTAAATTAAAAAAGAACTGAGCATGCAGTTCAGTGTGAAGGCCGTGGGTTCCACACTAAGTAGCAGTAAATAAATAAAAAAGTAATTGGCAGGCAGTACTCAGGAGGCTGAGGAAGGAAGACTGTCCACCCGAGGCGAGCCTCAGTAATTTAGTGAGACTCTGTCTCAAAAGAAGAAGAGGGCCGGAGGTGTAGTTCAGTAGTAGTGTGCCTCACATGTGTGAGACCCTGGGGTTGATCTTGGAGAAGAGAGGAAGATGGCTGGGCAAGAAAGTCCTCTCATTTTTGCCTTTTGTCTTTTGTGGTGACCTTCTGGACGGAGTTCAGGCTTGGGAGTGCTTACATCCGGGGGTTCTCTGTGCATTCTCGAGGCTATCCACTGTTGGTGATGCTGTGGCTGGGAAATGCTCAGGGGTGTGAGCAGCGTCAGTTTTTTTTTTTTGAGACAGGGTCTCGCTTTATAATATAGGCTGGCCCTGAGCTCAGCCTCCAACTCAACTCACATCACAGCAATCCTCCTGCCTCTGCCTACCGAGTGCTGGGATTACAGGCGTGAGCCACCACGCCCGGCACTGTGGTATGTGGTACTGCTTTCTGCTGGGCGTGAGTCTCCACACCCAGTATTGTATGTGGTTAACTGGGGATTGAACCCAGGTCCTTGCACTTGAAAGACAGGCACCGGAACCACTGAGCTAAATCCCTGGCCTCCGAACCGCGTCAGTTTTGCCTACACTGTTCCTCTTCCCCCACCTCCAGCTTCATTTGCCCACATACTTTTGGATGCCTTATCTTTGCCAAGTACAGTGCTGAGGAGACAGAAATGCGCAGGTCTTGGGTTTGATCCGCAGTACCTCCCCCTCCTCCGAGTAGACTTACAGCTCTGACAGGTGCTGCAGGGAGAGGTGTGTGTGCCACGAGCATGATACTGGGAGCTGTGATCCAGAGCGCTCACATTCCTGGGGAAGTGGCATTTAGGTACGAGATCTGAAGGATAAGCAAAAATTAACCAAATGGAAATAGGAGATAAAAAGGTTCCAGGCCACGGATTTAGCTCAGTGGTTCCTGCACCTGTCTTGCAAGCACAAGGACCCCAGGTTCGATCCAGTAACCATATGCAACAATGCTGGGCATAGAGACTCACGCCCACCAGCAATCAGCACCACATACCACAGTGCCAGGCGTGGTGGCTCACACCTGTAATCCCAGCACTCGGGAGGCAGAGGCAGGAGGATTGCTGAGTGGGAGGCTGAGCTCAGGGCCAGCCTGAACTGCAAAGCGAGACCCTGTCTCAAAAAAAAAAGTTCCAGGCAGCAAGAACTGCATGAGTGAAGGCCCTGTGGCAAGAAAGAACACACTTAGCAAACAGTGACAGCCCTATCTCAATGTCCCTGTACTGTACCTGGTTCCCCAGCCTGGCATTCTCTGGGCCGGGAAAACAGGACACCTAATGTCCTTGCTGAATGTGGGAAAGACTGGGGTCTTAGAAAATGCGATTCTTTTATGCCAGCTCTCTAAATATGGCTATTCCCTTGTATTCCCAACCCCAGATCCTTTCTACTAAACCCTTACTTTAAATTATAGACCCAGCAAAAATAAAAACTACCACCAGCAAAACCACAAAAACAAACGAGAAACACTAGGGTACGTGGTTTGTTTATTAAGTCGAGTGGGTTGGCCCACGCCTGTAATCCCAGCACTTGGGAGGCTGAGGCAGGCAGATCTCCTTGAGTTCAGAGCCAGCCAGGGCACATAGTGAATTTAAGATCAGTCTGAACTATATAACTAGAGCCTGTTTTAAAAGGTAAAAAAAAAGGTTGATTATTAGATAAACAACAAATAAATTAGAGGATAAATATGTTTCTTGAAATATTTGGGATAAACTTATGCATAAAAAATCTTATTCTAGAATTTAACTGAGAATCCTAAACCCTATTTATACCCACTTGTATACCTACACAGAGCCCCTGGGAAACTAGGAGGCCACTCCACTCCTTCCTTAGCATTGTGGCCATTTTGGCTGTCGGGCCTTGGGAAGGCCTTGCACATGCCCAGAGAAGGTGCCCCTCGAGCCCTGGACGTGAGTCTTCCATCTTCCAAAGCCACAACCTGAGAACAGCCCTGCAGAAGCTGGAGAGGCTGATGAGCCCAAGCCCGGGCACCGCCACGGCCTACGCTCCTCTGTGGGTCTAAGTGATGCTCAGGACGCCCCTGAACTGTACTCAGGACCCTCTCCCTGTCCACGCCCTGGCGATGGGCTCAGGGCCCCTGCCTGATTGTCTTAGGTATTTCTCAGAGAGCTATGGTTAGCATGCTGCGGCTGGCTCAAATGTCACTGCCCACCTCTCCTCCCACCCCTGGCAGCCTACTGCCAACACCTCCGGCAAACTGTCTTGATAGTGTGTGGGTATCGAGCATTTCTTGGACCCGGTGTCCCTTGGGATGGTCCAGGCTTCATGTTATCCCTAGAGACTCGCCGGGGGAACCTGTCCCCAGAGTAACCAGGATAGTGACTTCCGTGATCACCAGAACGCAGTTGTTGCCACTGGGCAGGCCTGGAGGGGAGGAGGTCTCTGCAGGCAGCCTCACTGAAAGGCTTGGGAAGGAGACACTGCGAGTGCCTTGTTTTGTGGTGGTGATAATTCACAGCGGGAGCCAGTTGCTATCCTGTGTTTACAGCTGTTGGTGAAACGGGCAGCCAAATCCATAATAAACAGGACACAGGCCTTACACTTTACCACCCTGAAAATTCATCTGCTATTGTTAGGGTTTGAGTTGGCTGTGAGTTATAGAAAACCTTCGAATGACAGTGAGCTAAACATGACTGAAGTTTATTTCCTCTTTGGTTAGAAGTCCGGAGGGCTGGTAGTTCCACATTGTCAGGATCCAGTCTTTTTTACTTTCGTTTTTTATTTTTTGAGATGAGACAGGGTCTTGCTTTGTAATTCAGACTGGCCCTGAAATCACTATGTAGCCAAGTTAGCCTTGAATTCACAGCAGTCCTCTTGCCTCTGCCTCTTGAGTGCTGGGATTACAGGTGTAAGCCACCACACCTGGCATTTCCACTAAGCCCTTACTTTATTTTTATTTACTTATTTATTTATTTTGAGATGGTCTTGCTTTTGTAGTTCTGGCTAGCCCTAAGCTCAGCCTTGAACTCACAGCCATCCTCCTGCCTCTGCCGCCTGAGTGCTGGGGTTACAGGTGTGAGCCACCATGCCTGGCATTTCCACTAAGCCCTTACTTTATATTCCAGATCTAGCAAAAATGTGTTACCAGGGATCAAACTCGGGACCTTGCATTTGCCAGCAGGTGCTGGAACCACTGAACTGAATCCCCCGCCCAGGATCCCATCTTTCTACCTTCTGTACCTCGGACCCTGTTGCAAATCATGTTCTCAGATGACTGCTTGATGTCTGGCCCTCGTGTCTTTGTTCTGGTTATAGGTCAGAATAAATAGGGTACAAAATAGGGTACATTCTTTCGATAACACTTTTTTTGAGGTGCTAGACGTCAAACCCAGGGTCTTGTGTATGTCAGGCAAGCACTGCACCCCTGAGCCACACCCCCAGCTCAACACACTCTTTTCATGAACACTTTCTAGAAGTCATACATCCCACTTCTGCTTGTATCCTATGGTCTGGAACTTGGCCACGTGGCTATACCTAGTTGTAAGAGAGATTAGAGAAAGAATCTTTGTCCAAAGTGACCACGTGTCCAACTTAAAATTATGGGATTCTGTTACTAAGGAAGAAAGAGAGAATGGATGTGGAGGGATAATTAGTGGTCTGTATCATCCTGCCTTCCAGCCAGCCAACCAATCAGCCACCCGACCAACATTATGTTTGAGGAACTGCCCTCTTTAGTGAGAGAGACAGATATGCAAATAACTCACCACAATAGAGTGTGATATAGAGGATAAAAGAGGTTTTGTTCCGCGTGCTGAGTGCTGTGGGAGAACAGATGGAAATGATCAACAGCAATCACAATAATTAATAGCCACAATGCCCTGGCGAGGTTCTCAGCACTGCATTTGGACTATTGTGTTTGTCCGGCTCCCTTTCTTCACAGAGAGCCACCAACTTCCTCCTTTCTCTATAATAGCTAACACAGCGGCCAGGCAGGTGCCGTCCCAAGTTCGGTACATACATTATCTCCCAAGCTGGTACCATTATTCTCACACAGGAAGAAACAAGGCACAAACCACAGAGCTGGGTATGGAGTGCAGGGTCATTCACATCCCTTCCCCAACCCGCAAGTCTCCAGCACATCACTCGGCAGCACCCAATTGATGAGGCAGCCCCCAGCTGATGATGGCGCTCCTCTGGGGGACGTCGGTGCACCTCCAGATCACCTCCCACTGCCCTCTCTCCCCTGCCTCCTCCACCCAGGCTCAGCGACCACGCATCTGTCTTCTGCGTGGTTGAAGGGGCAACCTCTGAGCTAATCTGGTCACTTTCTCATCTTAGGAAGTCATTTAACCTCTGCAGGCCTCGATGTCTGCTCTGAGAGGAGAAATAGTTCTGACACCCTGATCAGGGGGCTCGTCACGAGGACGGAGCTCATTTACTCATGTGAAGTGCAGCCCTTGACCCATACTGAGTCCTCAGGATAGTGTTTTGTGTCCCCCTTCCACCTGGTCCCTTCTCTCCTCCCTGTCCTCAGTTGATTTTTCTTTACGATTTGTACTAGTTTTCTGTTCCCACACACACCCGAGTCATCTGGCCTGTTCGCCTTCTCCTGGGATCTGCAGCTTAATCACATCTTGGTCTCCTCTGGCTCGAAAGGCACCAGCTTCACACAGACATGGGACTGGTGTGGATCTCATTGAGGGCCCTTATCCTGCCACCCTTCATGTTCTTTTCCTTTGGGGTATGCCAAGCAAGAGCCACCCGAAACAAAACAGCACCCCCCGCCCATCCTTGTGTCTTTGCAAACCCTTCGGAGGTGCTGTGTTGCCCGTTTCCCCCACTTCCTGCCAGCCGGTTGCAATCTGCACCAGCCTCACATCCCATGGCGCCGGCTCCTCCCAGTGGCTCCTGTCTGCCTGGTCAGTGGACACCTTTCCGTCCTAAGTGGCTTCGTTTTCTGCCTTGGCTGCATGTTCCTTCTGGGGACCTCTCTCCCCCTCAGCCTCAGGGCCCTCTGGCTCACTTCTCCTCCCCTGCGGCTGTTGCCTGTCCTCTGTGCGCCGCACGGTCTCTCCCAGGACTTTGCATCTTTGATCCCTTCCTCTTTCCTGGGTGATCTTGTCCCGCGCTGCGCTGCCAGTTTAAAATGCCACTTGTGCAAGGATGACTGGCCCCCACTTGTGCTGAGTCTCTGGCTGCTGGCTGGGAGTGTCGGTGAGGACTGTGCTTCCACTAATCCCTTAAGCTCCTCGGCTCCTCCAGGTTTCCCTGAAGCACACACAGCGAGAGAGCTTGTCGAGGGAGGGACTGGAGAGCCGTGGAGCTGGGACACTTCGTGCTTCTGTTCCCTACTGTGGCTTCCACCAGGGTGGAGCGCAGTTCTCTTAGGCTCTTGGAGGACAAGGTGAGACCCAGCGGACCCAGTGTCAAGGACAAGCCGTGTTTGGGGAAGCAGCAGGAAAGGTGTTACTGGGGCCAATCTGACTTTTACCTCCCTGGATCACAATGGATGAAGTTCTGAAGGAGCCATAGGCTGACTGGACCCCCCAAAGTTCAAAAGCACCGGTGGGGAGCAGGGTGCAGTCTGATGGGAGCTTCGGATGTACAAGTCTGTCGCCAGAAAGAGATAGCAGTTTAACCAAATATTGGGGCACCGCAGAGGAGGAGGGTTTGAACAGGGATGGGTAAGGAGGAGAAAGGAGGCCATTTCCACCAAGGGGACAGGATGTGCAGGGTCACTGTTACCTGTTTGGGGGACCCGGAGAGCATGGGGGAGATGAGGTTGAAGATGAAGACTGTCTCCAGAGTCTAAGGGCCACCTATGAATGCTGGCACAGGAAGTTTGAACTGTACCTTACTGGCCACGGGGAGCTATGGAAAGGTTTTGAGCAGGGGAATAACTTGGCAGAGTTCAGCTTTGGGCAGACTACTCCAGACTTGGGGAGATTGGAGAGGGATTGTTGGGCCCCAGATTTTAAAATACGCAAGGTCTAATTTTGGAGAGAGGTGTTACTGTGGCAATCACTGGTCCATCCCTATCATTTTAAATGTGTAGATTTTTTTAGAAATGTGTGTGTACTTAGATATTATATATAATCATATATTCTACATAAACACATAGTGTTGGCCTAATGGAGGACTTCCCAAAGGCACATAGTGTCAAAGCCAGGAGTCAACCTGCCTCCTGGGCCCACGGTCATCCTCCAGGTAGACTGAGGGAATGCAGAGGTGTCTGAAAGGAGGCCAGTCCAGTAGCCAAGGCACATGATGATGCCAGTCAGCTCAGGGCAGACACCAAGGTGAAGACCAGGCGGGAGGCAATGAAAACATATTTCCTTTCCTTCCCGAGGTGGGGGTGGGGACATGGGGCTCTGTGGAGACTGCACATGAGTGCATCCCTCTTTCCTGGGTCCTGCAGCATCCTTCTGGGCCTGGTTTCTATGGCAACAGGCTCCCAGCAGGCAGCCCGCCAGCTGGAGGGAAGCAGGCAGGCGGCAAGGAGAGAAGGCCTGGGCAGCAGGAGGGAGGCTGAAGCTGCAGGGGCTGGGAGGCTCCTGGAAAGCTGGACAGGCCCCTGGAGCTGGCTCCACACGCCTTTCTCTCTTCTGGCTAGGAAGAGGAGGAGAGAGCACAGGCCCACGGAGGAGCACTGGTGCAGAGGAGGAGAGAGGAGGAGAGAGCAAAGGCCCACGGGCCTTTGTGGGGTTCCTAGGCCTTGAACCTCTGTGTATCCTCCACCCCCATATCCTCTGACTCTCACACACATTAGGGAGCCACTGACTCCTTTGTAGACAAGAGCCCCTACTCTGAACTCCAGGGAAAAATGAACAAGGCCAGCTGACTTTCTCTTCTGCATAGGATTTGCATATTATTAAGTCAAAGACAAGAAGTCTCCAGGCCCTGTGTCATTCCTGCCAACAACTTAATTCAGCTTCTCCGGCACTGGCACACTGTGTCTGGCCAGGCTCTGGGCTGCGCTGTCAGGGTCCCTAGGGGGGAAGTCCTCCTGGCTGCAGGCCGGCTCCATCCTCACCGTGCCCACCATCTTTCTCAGTGATGTTCCAACAGCTGATGTGGTGCAGAGTGTCTGAGAGTGGAAGCCAGCAGCTCTGAATCCAAATCCTGGCTCTGCTACTTTCTAGCTGGATGAACATGGGCCTTTCTGCAAGATATGTGGGGCTGATGACACCCTGTACCTCCATGCTAAACTGGTGCAGACATACCATACTGAAATATGTTGCATTCTCTGATAAGGAGCTAATACACCCTGGACCGCTCTGGTCTGCTCCACAGCCCAGCTTAGCGGAGTGTGGCTTTCATATTTTGATCAGTGTAGGCTTTGATTGTGTTGCCTGGCATCCATCCTGGCCATGGACTAGTGTTTATTAGCTATTTTAACCCTCACCCTTGTCCATCAGTAATCCAGTATGCAAGGTGTAGGTTACGAGCTGAATCCCAGTTGCTAGGTCTGATCTATTTCAAATGTGCCAGGGAAGGGCCATTCCTTTGTAGGTTCTTTTCCACATTCCACCCCCTTTTTGCCCGGGTGGGAATGAGGGCTGGGAGGAGACTGGGCAGAAAGGACACGTCTTGTTCCCACAGGCGAGCGAGGTTCAAGCGCTCCAACAGTGTGACGGCCGGTGTGCAGGCAGACCTGGAGCTTGAAGGCCTGGCCGGCCTGGCCTCGGTGGCCACTGAAGACAAGGCCCTGCAGTTTGGACGCTCCTTCCAGAGGCATGCCTCTGAGCCCCAGCCCGGGCCCCGGGCCCCCACCTACTCAGTCTTCCGCACGGTCCACACGCAGGGCCAGTGGGCCTACCGCGAGGGCTACCCACTGCCGTACGAGCCGCCGGCCACCGACGGGTCATCAGGCCCGGCCCCCACCCCCACCCCTGGCCCTGGGTCTGGCCGGCGTGACTCCTGGATGGAGCGTGGTTCGCGTAGCCTCCCTGACTCAGGCCGCACATCCCCCTGCCCCCGGGATGGCGAGTGGTTCATCAAGATGCTGCGGGCAGAGGTGGACAAGCTGGAGCACTGGTGCCAGCAGATGGAGCGCGAGGCGGAGGACTATGAGCTGCCAGAGGAGAGTGAGTCGGCAGGCACGGGGTGCTGTGCTCAGGGGATGGTGGCTGGCGCCAGGCTGCAGTGGAACAGGAGGTCCCGTTAGTGGGCATGGCTTTGCCTTCTCGGGGACTGGACCCCGAGGATCCCGTCCTGGCAGTGGGACGTGCTGGAGCTCTGCGGGAGCAGCTTCAGACCTCTGGCTGGGACTGGACACTCTGACTGAGAAAAGGGGCAGCATCTTCTAGGAGACGGCTACCAGTGCAGGTCACCAGGACTGAAGGGACATCACGGATGACTCCGATCTGGACTAGGAGAGGGATTGAGTCTGAAACAGTGACCCAGACCACGAGCCTGAGGGGGCGACCTTCAAGTCAGACTCTATTCGAAGCACAGATGAGGAGGGGTAGTGACATGCACATGGCCCTGGCCTGAGGGAGGTCATGGCCCTTTCCCCCAAGACCTGTCTGGGGAAAACACAGCCTATGGCAGAATCCCTGGGTTGATGGATTATAACTAGAGTTGTCTTCGTACAATTATGTAATTCTTGGTGAGCCAAGGAGGCATGCTCTGACAAGGGACACAGTCCAGCCAGTGGTGCTCATCGAGCCCATGCCCTGGCCAGGGTTGTAGGGCGAGGCTGGGGCTGATTTCCTTCTATGCTAACCTGGGAGGAAAGAAGGATACAGGAAGATAAGTGCTGCATAAATGTAGTTTATGAGGAAGGGACATTAGTGTCTGAGTGTCCAGTCTTGGTGAGATGGGACAGAGCTGCTTGTCGCGAATTTGAGGATGGGGTGGAAAAAGAACTGGATGAGACAGACAGATATAAACAGGGCAGATCACCAAGGGTGGACCAGAGGCTGGGGAGGAGGACGCCTCAGTCTCTTCATTGAATTCCCTTCTGGTCTCCAGTCCTGGAGAAGATCCGCAGTGCTGTGGGAAGCACACAACTTCTCCTGTCCCAGAAGGTCCAGCAGTTCTTCCGGCTGTGTCAGCAAAGCATGGTGAGTGCCACATGCGCATGCACATCTGGCCAGTGACCCAGGCCCAAGATCCTCCATGCATCACTTGAGGATTGTGCTCAGAGGTGTGGCTGTGTGTTTGCGCCTGAGGCTGAGAGGCCCAGGCTCTTTCCTGCCCTTGTCCTTCATCCCCACTCTGTTCTCCCGACAGTGACGTGGGACAAGGATTTTGTGTTTCTGGCTAGAGTCATCTCCTTGATAGAGTTGCCCCCATGTCTCCCATTGCTGCAGGACCCCACTGCGTTCCCCGTGCCAACCTTCCAGGACCTGGCGGGTTTCTGGGACCTCCTGCAGCTGTCCATTGAGGATGTGACCCTCAAGTTCCTGGAGCTACAGCAACTCAAGGCCAACAGCTGGAAACTCCTGGAGCCTAAGGTGCATATATGGGGAAAAGTCCCTTCAGCTGTAAAAGCCACATTCTGCAAAATGCCCTTCCACAGAGAGATGTGTTGGGGGCAGAGATGTGCAGGGCAAGAGGCCTATGTACAGCAGAAGATGAGTGGCACTGGTCACTGCAAAATGTTTGACCTCAGTGTTTATCCCTGCCCAGGCTTCCAGAGTGCCCACTACCTTCTTTGTCCCACTGCATTTTGAGGGAGTTGAGCTAGACTTTCTAGAAGGTCACCTTCAATTCGGGGGTGGGCACAGAGGACAAAGGCTTGAATATGCTTTGTCTTTCAGCTTACTAGACCCCTCTGTGATGGGTTTCAGGGCCACAGTGGGCTAACCCATCCACCTGGCCTTGCCTGGGTTGGCAGGCAGGAAGGAAAACGTCTTCCAACAGCACTGCGATGCAAGCAGTTGAGAACAGCTCCACCAGGGGGCGCTCGAGTCAATCATGTTTTAATGAAGGACGCGAGGTTTTGACCTTGGGACTTCGGTCGAGTGACAGCCGCGCAGTGCTGGGACCTGGGGTTGGGGGCGCGAACCGTGGTGCCAGGGTGGCCCCGGCCTACCGCGGGCTGACTTCCTGGCTCTCCCGGCAGGAGGAGAAGAAGGTCCCTCCGCCGATACCAAAGAAGCCCTCGCGGGGCCGGGGCGTGCCGGTGAAGGAGCGCTCCCTGGACTCCGTGGACCGGCAGCGGCAGGAAGCGCGCAAGCGGCTCCTGGCGGCCAAGCGCGCCGCCTCCTTCCGCCACAGCTCGGCCACCGAGAGCGCCGACAGCATCGAGATCTACATCCCCGAGGCCCAGACCAGGCTGTGACCCGCCCGGCCCGCCCAGCCCGGCCCGGGCCCGCGGTTTTCTACCCGTACTGTACACCCAGCGTCGAGGTCACTGTGAACGCGGGCAGCCCCGGGCGCCCGCCCCGCCGGCACCGCACGCCCTGGCCCCTCCTGCCCGTCACTCTCTCGTGGGTTTTTTACCTTCCTGACCCCACGCGAAGGCGCCCGGGCTGGGCTGGGGGCCGTGCCTCTCCGCCCCGTGCCCCTCACCTGGAAGCCCACCTTCCTGGTCCGACGCTTCGTTCCCACCTTCTCCCCATGGGCACCATCTCTGCCATTATTCTCCCCCACGGGCCAGGCCGGGCCGGGTCCTCCATCTGGGCTCTGCGTCCCCCCAACCCCGCGGGGCTGGGCTTCGTGGGGGATCAAGCTTCGTGGCTTTTTATGAAGAATCCCCAACCCCGCCTAGGAGCCCGCCCCACCTTCCCAGGGCTCCATCCTCAGCCCTCCGCCCACAGGGCCCAGGGACCACAGTGGCTGGACCAACCCAGGACCAGGGCGCCTGGGCCTCTCTCCTTTCCCAGCGGCTGGGGAGGGGAGATGGGGGCTCCCCCTCACCACACCTGTGGCTGTTCCCACATCCCCTTGAGTATCCCAGGAAAAATAAAATCGCAGAACTGCACTCGAGCCACCTGCTCTCTCCAGAAGAGACTCCCTCTGCCCGTGTGGGTTGCGGAGGAGGGGCCATCTACCAATGCGTGTGTGTGTGTGTGTGTGTGTGTGTGTGCGCGCGCGCGCCTGTGTGTGCGCGCGTGTCTGCCGGGTATGGGGTGGGGTGCAGAGGAAGGGCCTGGAGCATGTCTGCTTATTTTGGGGGTCCAAGCTGCTGAGCCCTTCCTGCTGATGGGTCAGCTTGGAGAAACAGGATTCTGCCCACCTGGTGGCCACCATAGGGATCGAGGCCTTCTCGAGTGTCCTGGGTGCCATGCAGAGAGGAGGGCATCGATCTCTCCATGCCCCACAATCCAGCCTGACTCCCTCTCTGCCTCTAAGTCCTCCCGGGATTTCCCCGGAGAGGGGAGCATTGGGGCTTAGTGCCTGGTGCACAGGCAAACGGAAAGTGGTTATTATTAGGTATTGAGAAATATGGTTTATCTCCCCTCAGGGCACATTGTTCCTTCTGCTCCAGCCGTCCCCAGACAGCTGTTCAGAGGAGTGCTGTCACTTCTGGCGCCTTCTGTGCATGGACAGTTTTCGGGAAAGGACGTAGAAGAGAACTTTGTGGGGAAGCCAACCCACATCTATTGGTGATGGCTAATATATACTGAATGGCTCAGTACTGAATGAAGCTTGTCCTTACACCAAGTGAGAAAGCTGATGTCTAGGAAAGGTTAAGTGACCTGTCTGAGGTCTCAAAGCTAGTAGAAGAGCCGGGTTTAATGCCAAGTCATGGGCTTTTAGGGCTAAAGCCTCCCTAGCTCCTAGAGGATCGGGTTGGAACCTCCCTCCAGAAAATCCCGTTGGCCCTTGGGGATGGTGCTTCACCCTGAAAGGAAGGAGAAGACTTCCCAGGGGTCAGCTGCTCTTGGAGGTCAACTGGACCAGCCAATTCTGCTCATTCATTTATTCAGCAAACATTTATGACTGAGGATGCCACTGATTTAGCCCTAAACAATATAGTTTCTATCTTTATGGAGCTTATGGTTTTATGAGAAAATTTGGCAAGTCAACAATGCAGTTAAACATCCAAGTGGTGACCCAGAAGTCACTGGGTCTTAGCCACTGAAGGAGCCCTGGGACGGGGGAAATGTCACAAGATGAGAGGGTACAAGTGCGAAAGGACTAAAGAAAGGGCACTGAGGGCATGGAGACCGGATCATGCCAGCGTGTAAGTCCTCATGAGGAGGGTGGGCCTGGGGCCGGAGGTCTGGAGCCATGGCAGGGACTTGATATAGAGACTGCTGTAAACATTTCTTACAGGCTGCTTCTGGAAAGCAAAAGCCACAGGACAGGGTCCTGTAGAATCTGAATTCCCAAAGCAAACCAGCTTGGAACTGATGCCATATGGATTTCTGGGCCTGGTCCAAGACCTAAGGAATAAACTCTGCACTTGAATTGGACTTGCCAAGTAAGGCCTGGGCTGCGTTAGTTCCCTGAGATTTTCTTACCTCTAAAATTGGGACGTAAATGAGTTTTGAGCTAGACTATACTGAGAGCCACACTATGAAGCAGGTACTGTTATCATCCCCATACACAGATGGACAAACTGAAGCTTGGAGGAGTTAAGTAACTTACCCCAAATCCTGATGGAGTTTAACCTTCTATGTCATACAGTTTTTTAAATGGTGCTCTGTCTTTTCTCAGGAATAGGGCTGAGTTTCTTGCTGTCATGAGGTAGTGAGTAAGGAAGAAGGAGGAGAAGTGGTTGGCGACTATAACAATGGTCATCCCACTACAAGCGTGATGTTTAAAATCTCCCCTGACGGTGCTGGTGTGGGGATGTGTGGTACTTGTGGTCTGAGAGTGGCCATAGCCGAGCACTTGAGCCGAAGTTCTGCTACGAAGGCTAATCTCTCAGAGTGGCTGAGGATATAGAAGGAAACATCTCGCAGCAAGCAGGGTGTCTGCAGCCTAGTCTGTGCCGCTGTAAGACACAGACTAGGTAGTTGGCACAGTTGTGCAGGCTCAGACGTCCAATATCGAGATGCCTAAAAGCAGGGCACGGTGGCTTTCGTGCCAGCCCTCTGGGAGGCTGGGCAGGAGGATCATTTGAGGTAATGGACGAGGGCACAGATGTGAAGGGCAAGGGAATGTGGCCAGAAGGACCACGAGAGAGCCAAACTGGAGATTGCATGGTTTTATTCAAATTTTGAAAACCCTTTGGCCAAAATTTTTTTTAAAAAAGGAAATGGACTGGGAGGGGCGACAGGAAAGGCAGGGAGATCATCAAGAGAAATGCTGAGGTGGTCCAGGTAAGATAAAGGTGTGACACTGAGAGACTGTCAGGCAGAGGGGAATAGTGCAGAAAGGCCTTGAAGCTGTCACTCGGGGTTGGGGCTTCGTGAATGGCCAAAAATGGACAGAGGACACTGCAGAAGGAGGAATGAATTTGGCAAATCCTTACCACGTCAGCAATCATTTATTGAGGAAGCGCCAAGTGCTTTGCCAAGCACTAGATACACGTGAAGGTGATTTAATGCACCAGCCTTAGAAGGTGACTCCTGTCGTCATTAAACAAAGCATCAGTGGCTTTTCTGAAGTTAGCAATGGGCAGAGCCGGAAGTCGAAGCCATGGGCATTTGGTTGAGGTCTGAACTCGGGAGTCCTACTCAGTTCTGCTTGAGGGAAATGCTTAGTCACTACTCAAGATGCAGCTCATGGGCTGGTTCCTGCAGGGAGCCTTCCCTGATTTTTCCTGGCTGGACATCACATTTCTTACACTCTAGTGACAATTGGTAGATGCGTCTCTCCCTGTGCAGGTAGAACTCCTGAGGACAGTCCCAGCCCCGATTACTTCCCCAAAGCACAGAGCATGTTGATTGGCTGATTGAATGCGAGTAATACTAGGCAATTCCGTTCCCATCTCCTCTACACAGTCAACGTTCAAGTAAATTAGGTCTGCTAAAAATAGTCTAAATATTTCTTTATGCTTTTTTTTTTCATCTTTACTTTAAGATCTTTGTCCTAATAAAAGAACGGTCTTTAACTTCATAAGGTGGTCTAGAAATTTCCTATGAAGGTGACTCATGAAAAAAAATAAACCAGAGATATTTTGGTAAAGAAAGGTGGCGAGAGTACTCCAGCTAGATGAAAATGTGTAAGTCAAGGCACAGACATATAAGCAGTTTGTCTATATATAAGGGTAGAAAGGAATTAGTATGTGTTACTTAACACAAGGGAATATATCAGACTGAGGTCAGAGGAGAATGAGAAGGGAAGGCTGTGTGGGGCATTAAGGACACTTGGCACCGGAGCCTTTTCTGTGTGTTAAAATAGACATCTAGTCCAGGTATTGTGGAAACACGCAGTAGGGCGTGAATATGCATATCTCAGCGCTCATGTAAGACAGGGTCTACTATAGTTCCATTATTTGTAGACTCACAATATCTATTTCTGTGGCTGCTATCTATTTCTTGGCACAGTACTTTATATACATGATCTCATCTAATCCTCAAAATCTCCCTGCTAAACGGATGTTACTTCGTCTGCGCAGGAGAAAGGAGGTGCAGAACGATTAATAATGTTCTCAAGGTCACACATGTAGAAAACTCATATCGGAACAGGTTTTAAAGCTCTAGTTACACTCTGCTAAGGAAAGCTTCTTCCAAGGGTGTTATCTGATGTTTCTGCGTATCCGACCTAAGTCCTAGAAGACGCCTAATAAAATGTCAGTTGAATTAACCAAGGGATGATTCTTCACTTCTCCGAGAAGTGCACGTGGCGACGTCGCTGGGGAACCTCCGGTCCCCAGGGGGCGCTGTGTAGCCTCAGCACCGCGGCCTGCTTGCGGACGTCTAGCTTCCTTCAGCGTCTCGACTGGAGCTCGGCGCATCCGGCACTTGGGAGGCAGCCGGCGGCCGGTGGGCGGGGAGGTGGGCGGGGCCGCGGGCGACGCCCCGCGGGCCGCTGGGAGCGAAGACTTCCGAGCTCCCCGTTAGCGGGCGAGAGCTGGGCCCAGGACGAGGTGTGCCGGTGGGCCGCAGGTGAGCACTAGTCGGGAGTGCAGTTCCTTCCCTGACGGGGCTGTCGGGGCCGCCCGTCCAGCATGACGACCGCGGGCTGTAACTTCCGAGTTAGGAGCGGAGGGACGTCCCTGGCCGGGCCTGGCGGTGCCCCTGCTACCTGGCGCTCCGCTGCCCAGCTGGCCTTCTGTGGCCAGTTGTAGATTCGAGCACCTGAGTGAGCGCGGTGGGGAGGAGGCTGAGTGTGGCGGGATGAGGCAAGGGGCCTGGGAGCCGAGGGGACGGGGCAGGGCCGCTGCGTGAACCCTGACCTCTCGCGCGCCGCTTTTGGAATTGGGCTCCGGTTTCATCAGGACGAATTCTTGCACCTTCCCAGGCCTCATTCTCCATATTAGCGGGCCTCGAATTTGATAGCGAGGCTTCGGGTCTTGCTGGGCCTCTGTGGCCCACACACAAGGACAGGTTTCCCTGCAGCGAAGTTGACAACTACTGGACCCTTTAGCGAGCTCCCTCCGCGCCTTGCTGGAAATAGGCATCACAGTATGTGGAGGACAGTTTCGCCTCTTTCATTTTGTAACCCTGGGGATGACTTCGTGCAGTTCCAGCTTCTCCTGATCAGCAAAGGCATCTGCTGGGTTCCTGCCACGTGGGTGGATGACTGCTGTGCTTTTACCCTAGTCAGTTGCTTGCTGTCATTCATTCATTCAACAAACTTTTTTTTTTTTTTTTTTTTTTTAGCATTTGTGCCAGAGATGAGTAGGAGGGTAGGGGAATGGCTGGGGTGCAGTGGGATCAGTAGACTTAGGCCTTGCTCTTTTAGCATTTTATGGTATGTTGAGAAATGCAGACAGGTAAGGTAATCCAGCGCTGCCCCTGATGCTGAGATCATATGTGTTGAATAACCATGTTGAATAAATGACTGAAGTTCCTGAACAACTAGCATATAGGTAGGATGACAGAGACTTTGGCCTGCCTGTGTGAGAGAATATTAGTTGTGGACTGATTCTTAGTATGTTTTAAGACAAATGGAGAGTTGCTGTTTAGGAAAGAGACAAATCCCTTAACAGGTAAAAGAATAAAATAGGGCAGTCAGTGTTTGGTTTGAGTTTCTTCCGGAGAGCCTCTTTTAATATCTACAACTTAGAATTTCATAAATCTCCCAGTATACTCTCAGAAAGGTGGAGGCTCTTTTAGGTAATAAGAAAATGGAAAATTGAAGGAGGCTGTCCCATAAGTCCAGAATTTGGACAGAAGCCATATACCTTCTGCAGAGTTTTGTGTTTTTTCCAGAAGAATGAGCACAGGTTTGAAGTTGGTGAGGTCTGGGTTTAAAAATCAATGAATCTGTTGCTTCTGGTAATCTTGGGCACATTAATAATGTCTTTTGAGCTTTTTGGTGTTATACAAAAATTTCCCTTTGGGCCGGAGATTTAGCTAAGTGGTTCCGGCACCTGTCTTGCAAGCACAAGGGCCCAGGTTGATTGCCAGTTATCACTTACAATACTGGGTGTGGAGACTCACGCCCAGCAGCAGTCAGTATCACATACCACAGTGCCGGGCATGGTAGCTCACGCCTGTCATCCCAGCACTCGGGAGGCAGAGGCAGGAGGATTGCTGTGATGTGAGTTGGAGGCTGAGCTCAGGGCCGGCCTGAACCACAAAGCGAGACTCTGCCCCTACCCCCAAGTTCCCTTCATAGTCTGTCCATCGTGGAGTTGTTGTCAGGGCAAGATGATAATTAACATGAAATTACCCTGCGTAGACTTGATGCTGAAAGAGGAGTAGACAGAGGAGTCTTGAAACTGCTGCTAATTTTTTCTCACTTTTACGATGGTCCTTCGTGGTCTTAGGTCCACAAAACACTAGAACTCTTCCAAGGAGCATTGGAATCACTTAGGGCAGATGTGAGGATGGAAAGAGTGTATAAAGGGTGTCTCAGGTGCTTGGGCTAAGGTTTAGCGTGCAGTAAGTGCTCAGGAAATGGTAGCTGTCATTACCGTTGTGGATGACCTTCGAAACTATTGGTCATGATAATCACCTATGACCACATAGCTATTAGAGTGACCCAGTCTGTGTGTTTCTCCGTTTCTTTTGTTCTGTTTTGTTTCAGAAGGCTCTGGGACAGTTCCACTCCCATGCTCTTCTCCCACCATGGTTTGTAGTGGTTTTTATGGAGAATTTTGAATTTTCCAGTCCTAGGGCCCTAGAATGTCCACAGTGTGTGTAATGGTTTGTCATATCTGTAGTTTGCTATGCAAATGTAAGGATACAAGTTAGGTGGAAGATGGTTATTTTATAAGTGGTTTGACTGGGAGATTTGTAAAGTATAGGTGAGTCCCCTTGTGAGAAAAGCCAAGTTAAGAATAAAATAAAACCTTTATTTTACAATCCAGAATAGTTAGGCCATGGATTATGGTTTCGGCTGTTTAAATGAACTCCTTACACTTTACAGAACTAAAAGGAACTACTTATTATTGAAGAACCAGAAGAGTCACAGTGGGCTTGTGTGTGGTGACCGGCTGTACTCGGGGAGAAACTTTGTAGCGCACAGAAAGGCTTCTCTGCCTCTTCTGAGATGTTGGCAGATTGGAAGCGGTAGCCAGAGGTCAACAACCTCTGCTGGGAAAGGTTCAGAGGTCGCCTCGTGGGGACTCCTGCCATATGCAGCGCCTAATTGTCCAAAGAGAGCGGTATGTGATGTGGAGATTCTTCCTACCTCCTGTAGCAATTAAGTCTTCCAACATTTCCTTGGTTATTTCAGGGGCCCAGGAGTTGGATAAAACACACTACGCCCTTGTACTGCTCTGCGTAGAGTGGCTGCTCAGTCAGTTGTGGCAGGCTTCCTGTTACACGCAGTGCCTGGTGAGCTGTCCCACTTTTGGTGGAGCAGGAGGTTGCTTGGTGGTTGCTTCTCCCTAATGGTACCTTGTGCTCTTCTGCAGATGTCATGTGGCCTGTGCTTTGGACCGTGGTGCGCACCTATGCTCCTTACGTTACCTTTCCTGTGGCCTTTGTGGTTGGGGCGGTGGGCTACCACCTGGAATGGTTCATCAGGGGAAAGGATCCCCTGCCTGTGGAGGAAGAAAAGAGCATCTCAGAGCGTCGGGAGGATCGTAAGCTGGATGAACTGCTAGGCAAGGACCATACCCAGGTGGTGAGCCTTAAGGACAAGCTGGAATTTGCTCCTAAATCTGTCCTGAACAGAAATCGCCCCGAGAAGAATTAATGGAAGACACAGGGCCCTGTGGTCAGCAGGGCTGTGACCGGTCCTGCCATGATGTCAACTCAGCCCCGGAACATACGTCTGATTTGCTTTGCTGCTTATTCTGGCCCCTTCTGTACCCCACAGCCTCACGAGTCCTGGCCACTCCTTTATAGCCAGAGACAGGAGCAGCTGAGGGCCGGCCAAGACGATGGCTGAATCTGTCGGCTGGGGCCCACAACTGCTCAGGCCCCGAGCTTCTGTTGGTGCCCGGCCTGGACGAGTGCTCTGAACGGACATGGGCTCGCTCGGTCCGCCAGGGGAGGGGCTCGGCCACAGGTGCGGATGGCTGGGATTCGGGTGTTCCCTTTCGGGAGATGCTCACCTGCCTGGTTCCGGTTTGTACTTTGAGGAATTCAGAGGGCTGCCCGGTCCTTTGACTAGTGTGCCCTCTCCTTTGTGCCCATCCTTCTCGAAATCCTGTTGTCAGCTCAGGAGAGGTTTCCCGGGAAGGGAAGCGTTTCTGTCGTCAGATGCCCTGGCTGTGCCTGCTGGGGTAGGGAGGGACATGAGCCTGGCAGATCTGCTTGGAAACAATCACTGTCCTCCACCCCTCATCACTGTGTAGTGAAAACCTTGATTAAAGTGGCATCTGAGAACCATTTTGATCGAATCCTGTCTTCTCGTTGGCATGTGGGGTAGGACCGTGAGAGCAGTTAAGGGCTCCAGGACCCTGGGGACTCTGTTCTCATGGGTGGTTGCTGTGAGCGTTAGAGGCAGTGCTTCCAGGAGCCTTTGTGCTGTCATGGTAAGAGGCCGCAGCTCTTTCCGCCTCTGAAGTTCACACGTGAACCACCCTCCTTTTCTCTCTAATATAAGAAATACATGCGCATTAAAGGGAATTTTGTAGGAGTTAGAAGGTCACCAATGCTCCCAGCACTGTAATATAGTTAGAATTTTATCTTCTCACTACTTTTCTGTGTAGTTTTTGTTATTTTTTGTTTGTTTGCTTGTTTTTCAAGCAGAGTCTCACTGTAGTTCAGGCTGGCCCTGAACTCACTACAGAGTCCAGGTCCAGGCTGGCCTTGAAATCTTGGCTATCCTCCTGCATCAGCCTCCTGAGTGCTAGGATTATAGGTGTGCCACCACACCTGGCTTCTGTGTATTTTTTAAAAAAACAGCCACATCATTATACTTTAAATTTTATATTGCTTTTTCATTTTACTTCTTAAAATCACTTTTCATCTTACCACATCGTCATATTTTTAATATGTATCTTCTGGAGAAAAAATATAGCAA
>PVIR01003451.1:7923-33827 GCA_004026965.1 Petromus typicus
AAAAAAAAAAAAAAGAGGAGGCCTCTTCTGCTGCTGCTGTGACGGATCACAGGAACCTCAGAGGACCCGTCAGTGTGCGTGTATGTGGACCCTACAGGAGCCGTGGGGAGAGCCTGGAAGCGCGCTCCACATCCGAGCAGGCCATGCGGGAGATCTCCTGGGAAAGCCAGGACAGCAGTGCAGAGATCGCCCCGCCCATGGTGGAGCGGCCCTGGGCACTGTCACTCCACAGTTGGCTCCACATGCTAGAGAGGGCAAGGCCGGAAGTGGCAGCCTGTAAACGGCCGCCAGGACAATCGTGAGCAAGGAAGAGGTGGAGATGGCATGAGAGGAGGCTCCAGGAACACCCACATGTGCACACTGGGGCCTGGGCAGTCAGGGGAGCTCAGCCGGGGAACGCGATGTGACACCAGGAAACTGAAGGTTGTGACAGACTACAGGGACTAAGATCTACGCCCCAGTCCCTCCTGCTTCCTTCACAGCAATGCCGAGGTGCAGAGCTTCGCCTCGACTCTGTACTTCTTAATGGGAGTCAAGCTCTGAGGATTTTGGGGCTTTTTTGAGGCAGGATCTCACTTGTAGTTTAGAGTGGCACCACAAAACTCACTATGGAGCCCAGGCCAGCCTCGAACTCACAGCAATCCTCCTGCCTCTGCCTCCCAAGTGCTGGATTACAGGTGTGCGCCACCACGCCCCGCACTGTGATATGTGGTTACCAGGGACCAAACTCGGGACTTTACACTTCCCAGGCAGACACCAGAACCACTGAGCTACATCCCCAGCCCACGCTCCGAGTTTTGTGGTGTGTGGAACTCTATTTCTTGGTTTTAGTAATGATTATGTATGGGTCCTCTTCTTCCAAAGATACACTGGGCGAGATCACCACTTAATAACACACACTTACATAGTCACACCTGCCCAGGGTGGGGACATAGTCACACCTGCCCAGGGTGGGGACAACTTCATCACATCATAGCCATGTATGTGTTTTCTTTACAAGTTATGTTACAAAGTATAAGTCATAAATTAAAATAAAAGAAATTAAGACAGGACTGGTGGCATATGCCTGTGATCCTAGCCTTTCGGAGGCTGAGGCAAGAAGATTACCCTGAGTTCAAGGCTAACCTGAACTGCATCCTGAGACCCTGTCTCAAAATATCAAACAAAATAAGAGCAACTCAATCACTACATATGGCAGGAAAAGCTAAGGGGTAAAGAGTGAGGGAGTACAAAGAAAAGCTAAAGGAACATGCTGCAAATTCAAAAAGTCAAAATTAAAAATAAAGCCAGCCAAGAGGTTATCTTCACAAAGAACATGGTCACACAAGCAGCACAGAGAGCCAGAGTCCAAGGGCTGTGAACTTCAAGCCAGACGCCAGCAACTCAGCTTCCCCTTCCGTCTACTTCAGTCCCTGGCGCAGGTCCACGCCGGGTGCCCGCTCCCCGGCGTCAGGTGTGGACCCGCACAGCTGCACTGAGGCCTGTCAGCTGCAGGGCTCTGACTCGAGCTCCCAGCGCAGCAGGCTGGACTGGGCCACAGGGAGCCACTGCTCACTATGCACGTGGCCACTGTCAGCAGCAGCGCGTGTCCCTCACTGCCAACCACTATCAGCTGTGGGCCTCGTCTCCACCCACCTCCTTCACACTTCGGGATACTTTGGGGACAAGCTTACTTGTCAAAGGTTCTGTTTTGTGATCCTCCTGCCTCAGCCTCCTGAGGACTACAGACACACACCACAGTGCCAAGCTTGGGAAATTGATTTAATTCTCCTTTCTGAAATCCCTGCTTTACAAAGCTTCACTGTCAGACAAAGTAAAGCCCAAAGCCTGCAAGCTGCCAAGAAGGGTGGACTCTGCTCTGAACACCGTGAGGGTTTCAGACGGGGGCTGTGGCCCGAAGCTGTCTGTGGCTGCTGTGTGCGCTGGGGAAACAACGCCGCTACGAGCTTGTTTCCAGCCCGAGATAGTACGCGGTGACTGGGCGCTCAGTAACTAGGTCAGGGGGAATATTTGACGAGAATGATGCAGGGCTTTTAGTAAAAGTCAGAGTCACCAGAGAGGCGAGGAGGGCAATGGGATGGTGGAGGAGGGGCCTGCGGGCTCCTCCAGGGGCAGCCTGAGGAGGTGCCATGGTCAACCTGTCCTCAGGAAGGTAAACTGTGTCTATTTTCCTCAAGGATGTCCCGGTCTTACCATCCAGCTCACACACATTTACAGCACTTGTTTCTCCTCTGACGATGTGGCCACGCAGGCGGGCTGCTCTCAGACAACCTGAGGAGACTGTGCGACCCAGGACAGAGCTGTGTGGCCCAGCTGGGGTGAGGGCACACCCACCCGAGACAGGGACAGTCCCGCCTCCAGGAGGCTGTCCTGCCTGCCACTCCCGGGTCTGGGCCAGGGTCAGCCTAGCATGGCCCCTGGATATGTGGCTCCCTGGGGACCGCACAGAACAGTGAGGCACAGTGCTGGAGGGGCCCAGAGCATCCCAGGCCCCGGGAAGGCCAGGCAGACAGTTCCAGAACACAGAGGCCACTTGTCATGGCTGGCAGGCCTGGGCAGCTGCAGTCAGCTAAGGATGGTGAAGATATTTCACTTCTACTTAGGGAAAAAGCCCCCCCCACACACAGGATGTAACACGTATCAGTGAGGCTTTCGGTCTTTCACCTCCCCGGCCGGTGAGCACCACGCCAGGCAGAAACGCAACCCAGGCCAAACACCAGGGTGGCTCCAGGAGGGTGCGTGGTTCTCTCATTGGCACCAGGCCTATCTCAAAACAACACGATTCTAGTCTCGTAAAGAGGGAGCCATTTATTGAGGTAATGCACAAGAATTCCAGGAACATACACTTCTTTCAGCGAGGGAGAAGCCTGCATACGTGGGAGACCTGCTTCCGGCCCCAGCTCTTCCTCCGCCCAGGCCCGGCCGCCTAGGGCTGGAAAGGGATCAGAATGACTCCCACAAAGATGACCACTTTATTTGGAGCCATCACAAACCGCCCAACAGCAGCACGTGGCAGGCTGGCCTCGGCTTCTCATCAGAGAAGGGCCAGATGGGGCCACTGAACCCTGTTATTCTACACAGAAGAGCACGGAGAGGGCAGAGGATGAATGTGGGGGCTGGAGAAGCCCTGGAACAACATGACACGCTACTTCCTACTTCTGTCCCACTAGTCAGAGGAAGATTGTAATAAATGTATTTTTCTGTTTAAAGAAAAGTTCTTCTTGCCACAAAAAAAGTAGAAAAAACACGAATTAAAAAGGAGAATTTTGTTTTTTCTCTGTAAAACGCACACATTTTTTTGACAAGAGGACTCTGGAAGTGGTCTGCAATACCCACAACGTCAGGATATAAAGAGCAAAACAAATAACGCAGTATAAAAACAGAAAAGACAAGCGCAGCAGAAACAGTGTCTCCAGCCCCAGCACTCGGCAGGGAGGCTGGGAGGGAGGACCGCGTGAGCCGGGAGCTGAGGACCAGCCTGGACCACACCAGTGAGACAGGCTCAAAACAAAGGCAAAAGGAAAGGGCAGGAGGGAGCGAGGAAGGAGGGGAAGGGCAGCGGGGGCGAGCTCGGAGGCTGCCGTCCATGTCCCCTCCCCCCACTTCCTGGCACAGGACACACAGTGGGGACAACACCAGGACCAGAGACCGGGATCTCCAGCAGACAGCACAGGAACACCCTCACCCTGCACCCTAGGACCTCTTCAGGGACAGGCTTCAAGGCCTGGGTTTTTGTTATGTTTTTGTTTTTGCTCATACCCGGGATCAAACTCAGGGCCTCGAGCTCGCCAGGCAGGTGCAATGCCGTGAGGCACATCCCGAGCCGCAGGCCTGGTTCTGAGCAAAGCTCCATCTATGCGAGCCGGGCCTGTCCCTATTATGCACATATGGACTCTAAATAGCAGCCCCACGATGCTCCACAGGGGGAAGGGACAGGACAGGCAGGGCCCAGAGCGGGCGCTGGGCTCCGTCTTCTGCCCAGGACTCATGTAGACTTCCTCTTGAAGAATCGGCTTCACTCACCGTCAGAAAAGGAACACACAACCCTCCGCCCCCCAAAAGAAAAATGCTGGGCATGGTGACAACTGTAATTCCTGCACTCAGGAGGCTGAGGCAGGGGGATCATGGCAAGTTCGAGGCCAGCCTGGGATATATCGCATATTCAAGATCAGTCTCAACTACTGAGATCCTGTCTCCAACGTCCCCTGCCACAAGACGAGACCAGACATGGAACACAAAGCAGCGGGCAATGCCAACCAAAGCAACCTAAAGAAGTTCTGTGAGAACCGGGCAGGGGCCCTGCCACTGGAAAAGCGCCAAGCAGGGAAGCTGGGAACCAGGGAGGAAGCATGTCTGGGACGGTGAACGACGGTCCTTTCCTCTTGGACCTCAGCCCCCAGCTCTGTTCACCAGAGGCACAGAGGCCACTCTACGGAGGCCGGAGCCCCCCCTGCCCTCCAGCCCAGGGAGGAACCCCATGGTCCCGGTGCCGGCCTCTCTCCCTCAGAGGACGCACCCGTGCTCGGCTCCCCTGCCCCCGCCTGCTCCCGTCACACTGACACCAGCAACACTGCTCTCCCCTCTCTCTCTTTTTCTGAGGTGGAGTCTCCCCATATTGCTAGAAGCGGCCTTGAATTTGTGCGCTCACGAGATCCACCTGCCTCGGCTTCCCTCAGCTGGGACTGTGGCATATGCCACTGCACCTGGCTCACCAAGTGTTCACAGACACAGGCGCCTCCCCTGAGAGCTACCATTAGTCAGGCGCAGCGTGGAAACCTTACGTTCTGACCAGGGATGCAGTGCAGTACTTGTCCACAGCCTGCCCAGCTGTCCGCGCCAGACAGAGCAAGAAGGAATCTTGCGGAGAGATGCTCGGGGTGTTTTTCTGAAATGTGGAACGCAAAGCACAACACAAGTCTGCTGCTGTCTTTCTGTAATCCTGGCTCTTCTTTTCACTCCTCAGAACAGAAACTCCGAGGAGGAGGACAGAGCAACGCAGGGCAAAGAAGATTCCCTTCGAAGGGGTCACCATGAGCCGGGTCCTAACGTAGACACAGCAGCCAAGGGGTCCTGAGCCTCTAGCAACGATGTGACTTCAAAACAACAGGGGCGCAGCATCCTGCCTGTGGACTCGGGGACCTGGAAGAGCCTTTGCCTCTTCAGCCCTGTGAAGAGGACTCTGGTCGGAGCCCCACAGCCCAGCTGTAAGCACTGGGGTTTCCTAAAGCCAACCTCGGACACAGCTTCAGAACTTCAGAGAGATCTCTGTGAGGTGGCGAAGGGCATGGGCGGCCGTCTTTTGCACAGGGACAGGACCCACCTTTCTTCTTCAGCAAGGACTACAGGGTAGCTACTTGGGCGCATCCTCCACAGCTGCCACATTCACGGTGACTCGCTGAGCACAGGGCGACACAGAGATGAGCAGGGAGGGGCTACGCTACCTCAGTGACGCGCTTCCACTGGGCACAACTCCTGCGAGGTCCAGAAGGTGATGAAACCTCCCTGGACTTCCAGTGACACCCTCACTAGACCTGAAGTGAGGACTGCCATGCCTTGAGGAGAGGCTGGAAGAGAGCAGACTCTGAGTCCCCAAGGGCCACCGGCCTTCAGACTGACCCTGAGTCCAGCCAGGGAGAGCGGACTGCACCTCTGTCCCCTGCAAGCTGTGCCTCAGGACTCACAGGCTTTCTGGGGAGATTCTCCCAGAGCCAGCACAGAGGCAGGACACCGTCCCTGACGGGACACTGCCTTGAGAGCTACTCACCACCAGGTGATCTTGAACTCATAGATAGGGCGCTTGCAGTAGTAATGGTTGATGAGGTGCTTGTCGCACACCCCGATGCACTGGTGGTCCACAGTGAGGCCCTGGGCAGAGAGGTCCGTGACCAGGCAGTGCAGCAGGTCATAAACGTCAGCCACGGCCTCCCAGGGCCCGAAGGACACATCCACCTCACAGTGGTGCTCGAAGAGCTGCCCGTCACTCTCGCTCCGCTCAAAGCGCAGGGAGTTGAGAAGGGGACACTCGTAGGGGGTGATGGGCATCTCTTCCTTGAAGACACAAACCTTGAGCTTGGCAAAACGGGCCTTGCGCTGGACGGCGCGCAGCCGGGCGATCTCCACGATCCGCTCCAGGTGGTCTGCAGGGGTGGAAAGAGTGGCTGTCAGTGCGGGTGGGTGAGAGGTCAGTGGGAGGCCACCTAAGGAACAGGTGACAAAGGACGCAGAGGGAGAGATGGACTCTACAGAAAGTGACTTGTGGAGCTCTCACCTGCCTCCACAGCGGGGAAGGGCTGTCCTCTGGAAACCCATCCCAGCAGACGGGCTCACAGGAACCCTCCCGGTGTTACTGTGGGGTGAGGCCACCCTCTCCCATCTCAGGTGCAGATCTGGCACCGACACAGGCCTGGCTCTCGTCTCCCACCCAGCCGTCCGGGCCGCGACCCTCACCTTTGTAATAGGGCATGAGCCCCAGAAACGCCTGGCGCACCTTCTCGCCCTTCAGCGGCTGCATGCTCTCCAGCTGCTCCAGCAGGGGCCCGATGGCATAGTACTGGGCCTCCTTGTGCACGGCCCGCACCCGCTCCCGGGGTGGCAGGTCCCCCGAGCGCAGGAAGTTCAGCACATCTCTGAGCAGGAGGGAGAGAACACGTGTGAGGAGCAGCTCATGGACCTGGGCAGGCGCCACACAGCCTCAGAGCACACAACCAGGACCCAATCGCCCCTGGTGACTCTGGGTAAGGGAACCCGGCCTCTCTGCGCCTTGGTTTCCTCATCTGCAAAATGAGAGAAAAATAATAAAAGTACCTTACAGTACTAGGAGGGAGCTGAATGAATACAGGAAAAGTGCTTAGGGAGTTTCTGGCACAAAGTAGGCCCTCAATGAGTGCTATCAGTTGCTACTGTCAGGATCTTACTTTAGGTACATGAGGTGGGTATGATTAGGCACACGTAAGTATAATGGAAAGATACGATATCTAGCTCCTTCATGAGTTTTGAAATTAGAAGTAATAATTTTAAAAGTTATAATTAGCTGGTTGTGGTGGAACACACTTGTAATCCTAGCATTCTGAAGCCTGAGGCAGGAAGAAGCAGCCTGGGCAACTTAACAAGACTCTCTAAAAATCTGAACTACAACTGGGTGTGGCAGCTCACGTCTGTAATCCCAGCACTCAGGAGGCAGACGCAGTGTGACTGCCTCGAATCTGAGCTCAGCTTGAACTATAAAGGGAGATCTTTTCTCAAAGAAAAAAAAAAAAAGACCTTTGTTGGAGACAAGCACCAGTTCTCAGGGAGACGTCAGTAGAATTCATCCAGAGGAGAAATGCATGTTTAACAAAGCGGCCGCAGTATTTTTCATTCCCACCAGCACCACACAAGAGTTCTAGCTGTTCCACCCTCTTCCTCTTTATTATACTCTGCAGCCTCGCGAGGAAGGAAAAATGCCGATCCTAATGCCCCAACCAACTGGTTCCAGGACCGAAGAGGTTCACATACAATGTGTTATTGAGATACAGCTAATGTTTAAACTAAAAACTTACAACAGAGACAGACACGTTGCCAAAGATGAGAGATGTGTTCAAATCCAGGGGGACTATTTCAGTATTTTAGTGTCTTCTACTGTTAGAAATCTTTCAGTTTAAACATTCTCAGTATTGTTTTGATCACACATTGCTGGTCAAATGAGTTCAGTTAAAAGGCAATTTGTCAAATAATAACATTATGGTGTGTTCTAGACCAAAAAGACTTCAGACCTGCTTCAGAGAGGGACAAGAATGAGGAAAGTGTGTCTGAAGCAAGGGGATTAATACCAGCATGTCTTCCACTGTCTTAAATTTTACAATGGTCAGTGATTCACCACATTTTTGATCATACTTCCTATGTTCTTAGAATAAAAGCTCAGTTCTCCTAGTTCTCTTTTTCGATAGTCTAGTCAGTATGAAGTGCAATCAGACTTCTCACTGGCAGTGCTGCAGAGGGCACAGCCCGAGAACAAGCTGTTACCTCCATTATCAGTCTGTTACCCAACACAACACCAGCTGACATGGGTATTACGCTGCTGTCGGCTGCTGCTCATGCGTCAGCCCACAGATCCTCTTAATGACGTCATGGGCTGGTGCTCTTTGCTTCCATGGAACAAATGGGGACCCGAGAGGTTCCAGAACAACTCGCCGAGCAGTGCCACCTGCAGAGGCTCAGGTCCAGACAGGGCTGACTCTAGGCCCAAGGCGCAAAGGTCCAGGCTTCAGCAGAAGCGCTCGGCCAAGGGAAGAGTGCTGAGCACAGAGACCGCTGCAGGCAGAGGTTGTGCTGGGGGAACATGAGCTGCGACAGAGAAAAGCACGCTGCTCCAAGTGGCCTGGATCCTGTGTGAGCTTCCCACCATCTGCACCTGCTGCTGCTGAGTTACTGCTCGCTGGAGTGTGGCAGCCCAGCAAGCCTGGTGGCCACCATGCCCTGACTTCTGCCACACCCTCACCCAGCGCTGTCACACACCAGTGCGGCCCGCCAGGCTGCTCGCATTAGCCCTGAGTCCAGTCTTGCTCCCTCTGCCCACGGCCCTTTCTGCAGTGAGTCCTCTGGGATCTCAGCACACTTGCATGAGCTCCGAAAAACAAAGCCCCGAGGCAAGGCCCTGCAGAGCGCGATGGTAGCTGCCAGCTGGGGCCGGTGCTTTCCTCCCACAAACGGCCTGTAAACAAAGTCTTTTTATAGTTCCAGAAGTGGTGTGACACTGTTTTCTCAGCATCGAGGCAGCTGACGGCCCACTGGGGAAACCCACATGCCTCCAAGCTGGTGATCTGGTCAGAGGGAGAAACGCCCCAGCCCGCATGCACAGTTCTCCCGAGGGTCCGCACATGGCGAGTGCGGGCGAGGTCCTGCCGCCCTGGACGCCTGGCTCGAGGGGCAGGGCGGGCTCAGCTCTCCAGGACGAGCCAGCCTTCGGCCACATACTCCGAAACACGCCTCGCAGGGGCCTGGCCGGGTCCTCAGGCCTCACTGATGGGCCCACGGGGCAGCCGGAGGGTTCCTTGCCTCACTAACAAGGAAAGTGAGACACAAAGTCTGTGGCCTCTTTGCGTATAAGGTCATCAGGAGCCTCTTACTGAAAAGGGCTACATTTTTTTTATTTTGAGGTTGTATTTTCACGTTTAAGTGTCTAAATTACAGTGAGAAAAAAAGCTTTTATGCTCTTTTTTTAAAAAATTGATTTTATTGGTACATTTTAAATACACATTATGATCACAATCCACACTGAGAATTTGTACCAGTACATGACACGACTTCACTCTCATTTTTCCTCATTCCCTTGCCCCCAACACCCCCACTCCCTATATACATAAGCTCTGTTCCCTCTTCTTAACCATCAAATTTTCCTCCCCTTCTTTACTTACCCCTACCCCCTTTTCTCTTTGAATATTTTCTTACTATTTCAAGATACCTATCAGACATTTTGGAACTCATTTATACCTTCAGTTCCTCATATTGGAGAATAGATACATTTATACATCTGTGTCCTATTTATTTCACTTTTGAGTAAATATTTTCACTGCTTCCAGGAATGAACGTTGCATAGTGAAGGTATTCTTCTTTTCTTTTTGAGACAAATTTTTTCTATGCCTATGTTCTTCTTAAAAGACCTTTCTTTTCAAAATGAAGGGACAGCAATGCTGCCCCAGCCCTCCTCTCACCTTTCTTTTTGCAGGACTAGGGACCACACCCCGGTGCTCTATCACTAAACCACACCCCCAGTCTCTGTCATCTTCTCTGGTTCTCGGCTCAGCCTCCCGGAACGCTGGGGTTACAGGTGTGCACCCCACCTGGGCTGTTGAGTTTTCCATTCTGGAGTGTGGGGGTCATTGCTGCACACGAACCTGCCGCCGTGCTCTGCAAGGCAGGATCAGGGCTCCTCCAGGAGATCACTTCGGATCCCCACCCGCGAGGCACTCGTACCTGTTGCCTTACGTGCTACTCGGAATTCCTCTGCTTCTCCCTGTCTCCTCTGGCAAAGCAACTACGAGAATATTTACTCAATTTCATCATTCTGTCATGTCTTTGCTACCGAATGCTCTATGGACGATGCCAGAGGCCTCAACACAAGCCCAGGACAGTGAGTGACACTGAGCACAGGGATGTAACATACCCGAAGTGTGTACCGTCCCGGTCAATGAAGTAGCGGCCCTTGGCGTCAGTGGGAATGTAATGTCGCCCGCTGAACATGGCTGCCAGCATGGTGTCCTCGTAGCGCCGCAGCGTGGACAGCCGGGTGGTGAAGTGAGCACCTCCGATGTTGAGGGGGACAACCTCAGGAAACTGGAAGGGAGGCAGGGGGTGTCAGACCAGAGGAGGAAGGAGTACAGGGCTGCTCGGTGTGGCCAGCCCCGATCCCGGAGAGCCGTCTAAGGCTTTCTTCCTCCCTGTTCCCTGCACTGACCAATGGCCACGTCCTGCTCATTCTACGTGACAGCTCTTAGGCCAGACCTCCCTATGCCAGTCCTGCTATAGAGGCCTCTCTGTCCTCCTTCCTCTCCCCCACTCAGCAACATTAAGTCCCTGTCCACCATCTTCTCTGCCCAGATTCACACCAAAGCCCCATGGGGCCAAGCAGCACCCAACAGCTGGAGAAGCTCCATTCATGGTGCCTCCTTGGAGCCCACGGCTACACTGTCCCTTCCTTCCCTGAACTACACCCCTGCTTCTCCTGTGTCCTCACCTACACCTCAGTCCCCTCCATCAGAGCACCCTGCATGCTCCCCTGGTGATCTGTGTCTGCCCCCGTCCCGCCATCTCCGTCCCCACGCTTCCTGTGAGCAGGGGAAGCCAGGATGGGCAGCTGGAGAACGGCTCCGGGGCTCCAGCCCTCACTGTCCCCACCTCAGCCTCACCGTTCCTCTCCCACAAGATGTGCACAGTGAGATCAGGGCCCTGACTCGGCTAAGGTTCCAAAGGAAAGTGCTGGGTGAGGAGAGAATGATGGAGAAGGTTTCTCTGGGGAGCCCTGGGTCCCCTGCAATGCTAGGACTTTTTTCTTTTTAAAATGTCTTTCACTCTTCATTGTGTATAGCAAATTACATCCGAAAGAAATGAGTCCATTTCTCTAACTTGCTCACAAACTTCCTCCAGAGCCACTGACTACCACCCTAGTACATTCTGAATGTTCCATCTTGGTTCCAGTGAAAATCTATTTGTAGTCATCCAGACCGCCCCTTTCCCAATTTTCCTTGTAAATCAAACCAGGCTACAAATGTATTAATAAAACTCTCCCAAGACCCAATTCACAGGGAAAACCTAACATTTCCAGAATAAGTGAATGAAACAGCCCGGTGTTCAGATTCTCTGCTATATAGAGACGGTCACTCTTGCCTAGAGTGACCTAGAGTGGACAGGGAGGGGATGGACAGCCGCTGCTGCTTTTCCTACTTGTCGTCTAAACTCATTTCCTATACACACCAGGGACTCAAAAGTTGTTACACATTTCGGGGACTCTTTCAACCTTCCCAGGGGTAATTCACACCAACGCTCGTACTTGCTCCACGCTACAGAATAAAAAGAGTACAGCAAAGAGGAACAAAATAACTCGAGAACGGAGTTTTAGGAGCAATGTGCGCCACGGGGCAGCTGGAGCGGGCAGCCTGACCTACAGCCTATGGGGCCCCAGCCTTTTCCCTCAAACCACATCTCTTGCCCAATGACAAGGCACAAAACATAGCACCACTGTCTCTCTATTGGCTGTGTTTCCCAACTGCAAAACTGGGAGATTCTGCTTATTTTCACAAGCTTCTTGTGATTTTGCAGTGTCTAAATCTGAACTCAACTCTGCTGCTGACAGCCTGGGGCAGCCTGGCAGCACTGGGGCTCTGTCCTTCCTTACGCATCACAAGCTTCCCTGGTCTCTTCTGATCGACGTGTGCACCCTCTGCGTTCTTTTTTCCTAAGGGTCATTTCATTAATATGACAGGGTCACACCCATTACTGAGCCTTCCCAGGGGTAATTCACACCAACGCACGTACTTGCTCCACGCTACAGAATAAAAAGAGTACAGCAAAGAGGAATCAGCCTGTTCCTCATCCAGCACAGCTCCTCGCCACTGTCCCAGGCAACTACAAAGTGGGATCTGCACGATCCACACCCCCTTTTGTTTTATGAGTACATTTTTTTCTTTCTGCAATACTGGACACCGAAGCCACGGCCCCGGGAGCATGCCTGGCTAACGCCCTATCACAGAACAACACCCCAGCCCAGCTCTCCTTTTAATATATACTGTTATCTACGATATACATAGAGTTACACATTTATATAGTTATCCTGATATATATATATATCCATTCTCTTCCTCTCAGTACTCTATTGGGGATGGAACCCAGGACCTGGTGCATGCTAGCGCCCTACAACGGATCTGCAGTCCCAGAAAGGCCTCTTTTAGGTGTCTCCTCTCCTGGGGTCCAGGTGCCCCCTACCCTCCCTTCTCTGGTTGCAGGTTCGGGACATGCAGGCCAGCGGAACCCGCCCTGCGATCCGTGAGCGCTAGATGGGGAGGCAGTCACACAACTGGCGCCCATCTCCCTCAGCAACCGACCCTCAAAGTCAGGCGCGTCCCGCCCCGCCCTCATCCGGGTACCTGCTGGGGCAGCAGCGGCAGCGCGTCCCCCGCCTGCGTGGCTGTCGGGGTGGCCGGCTCCAGAAAGTCGTCCTCGGCGTCGGAGCTAGACATGGCACCGTCCTGGCGACAGCTGTCTGGCTCCCGCCCCGTGACTACCACCATCCCTCTGACTCTGGGCGGTGGGCGCGGCTTCGGCCGGCCGCGGGCGGGCGGGAGAGAGGGGCGGACAGCCAGCGCGCAGCCGGAGGGCGGTGGCTCCCTCAACGAGGACCCGCACGTCTACCCACGCCGTGCAGGCGGCCTAACCCGGCCGCCTCCTGCTATTGGTCGAGGTGTCACAGGCTCCCCCCTGATTGGCAGGAATCTCTTCCAGCCACAGAGGCAGCGCGTTCGGCCGGGGCTGGAGTGGCCAGTGGGAGCCGGGCCTGCTGTCCCAGCCTCCTCTGATTGGTTGTCTGGCTGGCGTGCGTGCGCTCCTCGGCCTGCCTCGTGCAGGTTGGGCGGGGCGGAGGAGGACTCCCGGGGAGACGCCCTGGCCACCTTCAATGAAGGATGCGCTGGAGAAGGATTCGGGTTAGACAATGCGACAGTGGCTGGCAACCACCAGAATACCTACATCGTAAGTTTCCTGGGCTTTCCCGTTGATTCGGGCACGAATCCGAAAAAGGAAGCTCCATACCGGAGCGCATCCTCCAGCGAAGGTGGCCAGGTGTCTGCCGCAGAGCTCGATTAATAATAACGACAGGTCCTCCCTGAGCACCACGATCCACAGCTGCCCAGATGAGAACGGGCTCTTCCCAAAGAAGCTCCCGGCTGGGCGATCCACCAGGCTCTGCTGTGTGACCCGCCTGAGGCCAGGTCATCTCAGGGGCCCTGTTGAGGGATCAAGGTTTTTAGTTTTATTTTTTTCCTACAAATTTTACATTTTGATGTGTTTCTTTAGTCTTTCAAAAAATCATCTGGTCCGCCGGCCTGGTGGTGTGTGCCTGTAATCTTAGCCCTCTAAGAGGCTGAGGCAGGAAAACCACAAGTCTGAGTTCCACGAAGGCATCTTAGCAAATGAATGAGACCTTGTCCCAAATAGCTCAGTACAGAGGCCCCAGCTTCAGTCCCCAGAACCACGTAAACTACAAACCAGGACAAACCAAACCAAAAAAACCCGAGGAAACCACAAGGCTAGGGGAAACTGGCTTTACAATAGTCCCTATGATGGTCTTTCTAAAAACACTAACTTTATTTTTTATTAGTATACGTTTGCAATATATAATACTTATGTTAATTTTGCAACATGTGTAAAACTTCCAGTATCTTGATCACAGCAAAACACCTTTTTGAATGATGGCTGCCCTTTGTTACATTCTTTGATCTAAAATTCCTTAGGAGAAGTCATCCTGGAGCTGTTTCTTGTAGCTGTACACAAGCTGTCTATGATGCCCCTGGATTTATACTCGTGTTATATTCAGGTTATGAGGTAATGAAGTAAAACCCAGCTGTCTACCAACGGGGGATGTCTCCGGTCTACATCTCACATTGCTGTTTTTATATTTATTACTTCATGTTTCCTGCACGCGACAGATGATTACATTCCTCGTAGGAAATCGGTAGCACACATGACATGTCTTAATTTTCTCTATTCCCACCGCCCTTTCTCCCTGCCAAGCCATTTTCACACCCAGTTCCTCATATGATTCTGACATTGTTGACAGAAAAGGAAACTGAGGCCCAGGGGATTCCCAGTCCCACACCTGGAGAACCTGATTTGGTTTTTCTGAGGCGAAGCCCTGGATTTCGCTTTCCCCACAAACTCCCGGGTCACTCTGATGCCGCCAGTCCACGAAGCACACGTCAGGTGGCATCGGCCTAAGAAGTCCCCTTCAGGGCTTGTCTTAGTCACCACCTCATGATGTGGCCCTTCTAAAAAATATGTAACGTTTTCCTCTCTCTGTCCTTAGGACAATGAGGATGTTTCAGAAATTCCAACAGGAAGTGGCTTAGATAAGAGGATTTTATCATCTTATGTAAGAGAAAAGCTAAGCAGATGGAGGGTTGGTTCATTAATAATGAAGTTTCTTGGACCAGCTTCCTTTCTTTATCCACTCCTCACCCCTAGGAAGCCTTCTGAACAAGGGGAGACCAAGGTGAATAGAAAAAATGGGAGGGCGCCCCAGAGGGTGAGGAGGTAGGAGGAGGGGGAGATTCCTAGGCTATCAGTGAGGATTTCCGACAGGAATGTAGTTTCCATTTGGTTTTGTTTATCCACTGCGGGGAAATCCAAGATCCACAGGCCGGAACGAGGCCCAGGGAGGGGTTGGAATCAGGCTTTCTGGAAAGCCGGTCCCTGGCGGTTTGCTAGCAGCAACTGTCTACCACTCAGCCCACGCAGAAGGACTCCTAGGGGATGCAGGGAAGAGCCATGGGTCCTGGGCACAGGCTGGGCAGTACAGGCCATGAAGCCCTTCTCTGAAAACACAGACAATTGGAGCCCTGGGATTTACTTCATAAATCTACCAAACATCGGTCCGTAGGCACCAAGCGCTGAGATCAGACAGCTACATTGTAGTCTGTTTTCTGCTCTGTCTCCCCAAAGAAAGAATTTTATTTTCTTTGACAAAGAACTTTTGAATTGTAGGGAGGTCTTTAAAGGGCTGATTCAGCTTCTCATTTTCTCTCCTAACTTTAGTGGAATAAATATTGTACCAGTAAAGGCAATTAGAAAGAAGCTGGTCATGGTGCCGTTTGCTGGTACTCCTACCACTCCAACAGGCGGAGGCAGGAGGGTGGTGGGTGTGGGCCCAGCCTGGGAACTTGACAAGTTACTGAGACCCTCTGTCCTGTGACCAGTTCGGGTTGGGGGGTTCATTTGAGGTTTGGGCAGCCTGAAAAAGAGACTCGGGGTCGTGAGAACATCTTGAATTCCCTGGGCCATATAGTGAGCTCAGGGCCAGCCTGAAGTACAAAGCCAAACCCTGTCTCAAAAAAAAAAAAAATTTAAAATTAGCTGACTACAAAAGCCCTAGTTTCAATCTCCAGTTTACAAACAAACAACAAACCATCCATTTTTTCATATTATCTTCCTTTTAAATTTTGATTTAAATATTTTAGACACATGAAGAATGATAGACCCGTTCCTCATCCCTCCGCTCCTGAAACACAATGTTAGCCCGCAGTCTGTGCAGGCCTGTCTAATGTTATCCCCACTCCTAATAGAGTGTGTTATTCCATACATGTTTCCCCTTTAGTTGTGATATAATATATGATGCAGAAAAATGCAAAACTGTGTGGAGCTGGGAGGATCCTAACATGAGACACTGATGCCCATGTAACCACCTCCCTCCTGCTGCCACGCCTACCATGGCCCCTCTCTGGTGAAGAGGACCTCTGGCCCCCGGAGGCCACCTCTGTCCTGGGTCTATGCTCATGTCTTTGCTCCCCAAGTTTAACCACCCAAGCATCCACCTCCAAGCAGTGGAGTCTTCATTTACTGTTTTGGGGTCCGAAGTGAATGGAATAGTGTTATCCATGCCACAGTCGATGGATGATTGTATCCCAGGGTCAGGCTATGACAAACAGTGCTGCTGTAAACATGTCATATGCTGCTCTGGACATCTTGTGTCAGAGCATGTTCTTTTTTTTTTTTTGAAACAGGGTCTCGCTTTGTGATTTGGCTGGCCCTGAGCTCAGCCTCAAACTCACATCACAGCAATCCTCCTGCCTCTGCCTCCCGAGTACTGGGATTGCAGGCATGAGCCACCACGCCCAGCACTGTGGTATGTGGTACTGGTTGCTGCTGGGTGTGGGTCTCCACACCCAGTATTGTATGTGGTTACCGGGGATCGAACCTGGACCCTTGCGCTTGCAAGACAGGCGCCAGAACTAGTGAGCCAAATCCCCAGCCCTCAGAGCATGTTCTTCACTTAAAGCTCTGTAAGTTACACCTTCTTTCTCTTTCACCCTGCTCCCTCCCACCCCCCTCCTATGCTGGAGATCAAACCCAGGGCTTTTATCACTGAGCTATACCCTAACACAGAGAACCTCTTTCCTGAAAGCAGGTGAAGAAAAACACGGGTGCCACACACCTGTAATCCTAGTAGTTCCTGGGAGGGTGAGGCAGAAGGATCATCATTTATTGAGGCCAGCCTGGACTACATGGTGCGGACATGTCCCCTGGTGTGAGTGCTGCCCGCCCCAGGACAGGCAGGTAACCTGGACAGAATAGGAGGGTCAGGAAGAGGATCTCTGTTGCTTGCTGCTTCACGGATAGCCACTTGCTGCCTCCTGCCTGCCTTGCCATGGACTGTTTTTTCTCTGCCACAGTGCCGTGGAGCAGGCCAACTATGGACTGAAACCTCCACAAAGTGTGAGCCAAATAAACCTTTCCTCCTCTAATGCTGGGTGTTGGTCTTTTGTCTAGTAACTAAGACTTCTCCTTTCTCCTTAGTTACTATGTCCTCTGTCCTACCTCACTTCCAGGCATCTCTTTCTTGGGAACTGTAGGGAGATGTTTTTCAAACAGGGTGAGAGATGGAGCAGAGGGGAGGGAGAGAAGTGACAAGGGATTTAAAAAAAAAAAAAAAAGAATTGAATGGAACTAGAGCTTCTGCCAATGAGAAGGGGACCAAGAGTTGGAAGGAGCAGGGAGGGCTGGGAAGGGTAGGAAACAAGAAAAGAATGAAGAGGAGTTATGTACATGTACCAGCTCCCCACAATGAGTGTGGTCATTATGTACAGCCAACATGTCCTCGCAGAAAAAGAAAGAGGAGGCCGGGAAGGGCGCGCTTCTTTCAAAGGCAGAGAAAGAGTTCCGGGAAAAAACCAACTTACCAGTTGATGCTTCTGGCCTGGAGTTCTGGCATCATTTGGCACTGCTGGCAGGGAGTACCCATGGATCACTGCAGACCTGAAGGCATGGTGAAACCTAGACCCTTAGCCAATATGGGATTAAAATAATGTTTAAAATGATTAAATCTCTGAAGGATATCACAGCTATTCGACTCTGTAGGAAGCCAGCCACAGACAAGAAATAAATAAGTGGCCAGATTTGGCCAAAGGTCACGCAACCCAGAACAGAGAAAGCCATGAATTCCATCCAGCCTCATTGTGATCTTTTCAAATCAAACTCCAGTGGATGACTTAAGAGCTGATACACTGCTTCATTTGCCATTCAAGTTGCAGTTATTCTTTTGGGAAGAACACGGATACCTAAATCTTGAATTTATTAATAGCACTAATTTTTTCACAAAAAAGATTGGGTAAATAATAGAAGTCATTAGAAAATAAATGAGAGTTAAGTTAGGTCTACCTAACATGTTGCCTTGGCTGGCAATATTACTCCAAACCACACCTTTTGATCTGAGAGATTAGGGGTTCAGTCTTATAACTTTTCCCCCCTAAAACTTTCATTGTTTTCAAAGTAATTCATGCCAATCAGAGCACATTTATAAAACATGTCAGAAAGAAGACAATAAAAATTCCCACCCTTGTATCACCAGATCCCAGTTAATATTTTATATATGTACTTCCTATTGTCTGTTGAATTAGTGATTCTCCTTTTCTGTCTTTCACTAGTAAAAATGGGTGTGTGCTAAACAGCATTGTGACTTCAAATTTTCACTTTCTATTAAATGAACTTTACCGAGTGAAGTAGTTTTCTTCCCCATCTTAATTATTAGCTGAGTAGATGTACCACAATTTAACCAATCCCTCTATTATTATGCTTTCAATTTTTTTATTTTTATAAACTATACTGTGGTGGACTTTTTGTAGAGAACGCTTTCAACACATCCATGATAAATGTTCCTACTTTCGAACTTTTCAACTTTCACAGGCGCAGCAGTCATTCTGCATTTGGCCAACAGAGGGCGTCTGAGCTTTTCCTTCTCTGCAAGGTCAGGAGGCCATTTCTCCGTGACAATAACAAAAAGTGGTTTCACCATGAAAAGAACTCAGTTTTGCTCCAAAAGGAACATAAAAGTCATTAATTTTTCTAACACATATTAAACACAACATACACACCTGTATTTATACAGGCAACTCAGCAATGTGAGACCCTATCTCAACACTTCAAAAAAAGGAGAACTGAGGATGTAGCTCGGGGTGAGGGCCCTAGGTTAAATTTCCAGTACAGGAAGTCAGAAGAGAAGAAAGCAGGGAGGCGGGAGACGCACCCACTTTATAGTTGAAGAGGCCAGGGACAGTCTCCATGAGAAAGAACTCACAGCTGCCAGAGAATTGGGAAAGTGGCTGTGGTCAAAGAGCAAAGGGCAGACACCCAGGGAGAGGGCTCCCAGGCACCGGAGGCGGGAAGAGCCGCTGAATTCTGCCCAGAGCACAGGGGAGGCAGATGCGAGACTGGAAGGGGAGGGCTGTGCGTGGCAGGAGGGCCAGGGAGGCCCCAGGGCCTGGCTGTTGCAAAGTGAAGTCAATCCCACCCTCAGCTTCCTGGCTGACGTGACAGCGTAGAACATACTGCACTGTGGGCACAGATGTGACAAGAGGGTTTTAGGGCCAGGATGACTTGCAAAGTCTCTCACTCAGCCCGGGAGCAATGAGATTCCTATTATCTGTCAGCTGGAGACAGTGACTTCTCATCCATAAACACAGTGGACCAGCATGAACCAGGACGGGGTTCTGGAAAGCGGTGGCATCATGTCTCTCTGAATAAAAGACAGAAAACTTTCCCGAAAGCGCTGACGCCCAGAGGTGGGCGACCCCTCACGGCCGGTGAGGAGGAGGCCAGTTCACCAGAGCACATGTCGGGAGGCCTGTGCTTCTCGGAAATCACAGTAATGAGAACACAGAACTACCAAATGCTTCACGTTGAAAGCTTTTATTTTGAAAAATAAAATACAAAAGTCATTAAGTTGTAAATGTATACGGTACTTTCCCCTTTTCAGAAACAATACAATGAATTACTTAAATAATTAAGGTTTAATACTATCCACATCAATACATTTAAACAGGCACAAATGTTCTACAAAACACTGGAACATGTATGGACCACCTACTCCGCAACGCAGCTGCCTGATCCTGCTTGCAGAAAGCCATTTAAAACCTCCCCTAAGAGCAAAATGTGGGATCCGGTGAAGGAAAATGAGGGGGGTGATTTACGAGATAGCACATGTCCCCTGTGGGTGCCAGGCCCCAGGGTGCGTGGTTGCAGGGTCCAGAGCGCGTCCCCAGGCAGAAGGTCCCTTCGAGGCTGGGACACGAGTGGGTGCCAGGCAGACTGAGCACAAGGACACCGGTAGATGAGCGGGAGACAGACGCGAGTGGGTCACTGTGCACTGAGGCCACCGCCCTCAGCAGGGGACAGCGGTCCCAGAAACTCCCTTTCGATGAAGAGGCAACAGTCTCTCCTAGGGGAAACAGACCAAAGTGTCACAGGTGCAGAGTCCCTGTCCACTCTCCCTGCGCCACCAGCGCCCCCTTCTCAGTGCCAGGCGGCCAGGCAGCAGGAGCAGAGGACCAGGAGCCCAAGGGCCTGGAAGGAAGGGCCACGCAGAGGCCTGGATGCCTCCAAGAAACTTCTCTGTGTTCTGCCCTGGGCCATTTCTCCGGACACAACTTTATCTGCAGCCGGGGCGATGGCCCTGAGATTGCAGAGGTTGCCCCGGCTGGCCCTGGATCGTGGAGAGCCAGACACTGAGGCTCTCTAAAGGGAGCGCTAGGGAACAGCAACGACCACCACTGTCAGGGGCTCCAAAGGACAGGAAGGCAGACGAGGATCTCTCCTGAGGGGCTTTCCAGGCTCCCTGGCCGGCCTCCTGTGCCTGCACTGGGGACCCAGGGGCTCCAGAATGGAATCAGGGTGAAAGTCTACTTGGGCCAGCGTATGGCATGTTCTGTCCCATGAACCCTGGTCCTTTGGTGGGTCTCTGTATGTGTGCGGGGACAGGTGGCGTACTTCCTGGACAGTTTGACAGCATTTAGGTAGCAACATCATCCAGGTCTAAGTACTGCTGTCACCCACCCCTACCCGTGCAGTGGGCGCCTCGTATCCAGCATGTGCTCCGTGATCCTGAAACTCGTTACTGGCTCAGGGACATCCAGGCTTTGACACGACACAGAAGTGTCTGTGTGTGTAGGTTTATAATCCATTCAGGTCACAAGCATCCCTCACTCGAATTACTCAAGTTCATTTTTCTTGTGTGGTACCACAGGAAGAATACCACTTACCAGATGCTGTATGAATTGAATGGAATTATAAGCACATTCTATCTAATACATCACATATGTCATGTCAGAGGTGTATTTTACAGATACTTATGCCTGGTTTACAGTATACATTTGGTACATGGTTATGCAGAATAAAAATAAAGCTTTCTACTGGCACTGCCATCTTCCAGGAACTGGACAAACGATCAGAGGAGAGAGGAGAGGCGCCCGCTGTGTGCTCCACTGTCCCCGCACACACAAGCAAATCTGCGAGCAGGCGACTGCGGGCGGCAGGGGACTGTGCTGTCAGAGATGGACGCCCACAGGGGTGCAGACGCGACGGGGTCCAGTGTGAGCCCCGCACATGGGCAGTGTGCACAAGCTACACCGCGGGTTCCTGCGGGGATGAGCACGTGCCCTGAGCATGCTGAGCCTCCAAGCGCCCAGGTGGCTTCTGGAATGCGCGAAAGGAAAGAATCAGAGCGGCAGGAAGCCCGAGAGGAAGGTGAGGGGCTCCCGGGAAGCGCAGCCCACGCAGCCGGGGAGCCGCGCGCGGGGAGGTGGTGGGGCTGCGCTGCCAGGCCTGTTCCGTATAGGTTATAACAGGTACAAAAATGGATTGTGAAATGATTTTCTTAATTGGGTAGAAGTGTGGCTTTCTCTCCTCCAAAGATGACTTAAAGCAGTAAATAAATACCAATCAAGCAAAACTACGAGAAAAGAAACCATCAGAATTTCAGAAAAGCTTTCCGAGTTCCAAACAATCTAAGGCATCACCACATCGTTCAGAGCAAAAGAGAATTCTTAGACCATCTGGGGGATGTGAGCAGCTAGGTGAGGAGGCCTGGGTTCAGAGCCAGCCTTGTCAGCCAGGCGCTGCGTCCTGGCCGGGTAGACAGGAAGAGGGCTCAGGAAGCCCGGCTGGCTGAGCGCACAGGCAGCCTCGAACTACAGAGACACGCAGGGTACAAAGTAAGGCCTCATCCCCCATTAACGTGAACACAGGCGGACTCCGACAGACTACCGATTTGCCAGAAATAGACGAGTTAGTGCGAACGCTTTTGCGATGCAGCACACAGACAGCAGCACAGGCTGAGCTCTTTGACTCTAGGCGGCCCCCACTCTAAAGGCCCAAGCAGGGAGCCTGAGACCAGCAGTGTCCCCACCCTCACCTGGTGCGGGAAAGATGTTCCAGGCTCTGCTACTCCACTTGCTCGGTCTGCTGAAAGAAGCACAAGACGTTTAAGCCCTTGAGATTGTCTGCAGGAGAAGCGACTGCCCCTTCTGTGGCAGCAACAGTAGCTTGCAGGCTCACAGACTTCCAAATAAACTCGACCTGCAACTGTTGTACAACAGATACTTTGGCTGTGCTGGGCGGCACAGACCTGTAATTCCAGCACCGAGGGAGGCTGAGGCTGGAGGATCACAAGTGTGAGCCCCATGTCAGCAAATTAGCGATGCACCAAGACCCTGTGTCAAAAAATAAGCTGCTAGTTATACCTCAGGCCTGGATTAAAAAATTTTTTTGCGGGCCGGGGCGTTAGCTCAGTGGTTCCGGCGCCTGTCTTGCAAGCGCAAGGACCCGGGTTCGATTCCTCGGTAACCACATAACAATACTGGGTGTGGACCCACACCCAGCAGCAACCAGTACCACATACCACAGTGCCAGGCGTGGTGGCTCACGCCTGTCATCCCAGCACTCGGGAGGCAGAGGCAGGAGGATTGCTGTGATGTGAGTTGGAGGCTGAGCTCAGGGCCAGCCTGAACCACAAAGCGAGACCCTGTCTCAAAAAAACCTAAAAAAAAAAAAAAAAAATTTTTTTGCAACAAGGTCTTACTATGTAGCCCAGGCCAACCTCTAACTCATGCTGATCCTCCTGCTTCAGCCTCCCAAGAGCTAGGATCACAGGATGTGCCACCATACCTGGCTAATTTTTTAAAGACTAAAACTGACAAGCTTTAATCTCAACTTCTTCCTGAGGTATATAGTTCACTAGGCCTCCAGGCTCCAGAAGAAAATAGTTAAGTGGAATGAGCATGTGGTAAGAACATAGAGGATAGCTGTGTTATATTTCATTACAAATTAGACAACTAGAGGCAGACACAGTCACACATACACGCTCCTCACATGCCAAGTACCATGTGGCTCATGTATGACCTCATTAGCAAACAGATTTTACTTCTCAATATTTTCCTACTTGTGGGAGACACTGAGATCTCTAAAATTAAGGCAGTATTCATATATATATTTTTTTAGGTTTTTTGAGACAGGGTCTCCTTTGTAGTTCAGGCTGGCCCTGGCTCAGACTCAAACTCACATCACAGCAATCCTCCTGCCTCTGCCTCCCGAGTGCTAGGATTACAGGCATGAGCCACCACGCCCGGCACTATGGTATGTGGTACTGGTTGCTCCTGGGTGTGAGTCTCCATGCCCAGTATTGTATATGGTTACCAGGGATTGAACCTGGGTCATTGCGCTTGCAAGACAGGCGCCGGAACTACTGAGCTAAATCCCCGGCCCAGTATTTAATTATATTAAAATTAACAAACGCCAGACATCAACCTTTCTACCACCAGCACAAATAATTATCTCTTTTTTTCTTTTGTTTTTATTTCATTTTATTTAAAAAGAATACTTCAAGAGTCCACTGGCACTGCCATCTTCCAGGAACTGGACAAATGAGCAGAGCAGAGAGGAGAGGCGCCCAATGTGTGCTCCAGGGCCTACAAGAGATTGCAAGAGTCAATCTCTTTACAAGAGGAGAAAGTAAACGCAGAAGGCGTACCTGGGCTTTGTCTTTTAGGAAATCAGGTAGTTGAAACTCTCCTTTATAGACCTGGAAGAGACAAAGCAGGTGTGAGCAGGGGAAATGGGCCCTGTTATCATTGAGGGAGGACACGTGTGACAGCTGCCTCTGACAGTTATGGCTTTGGTCCTGGAGGGCGAAGGGTGATGTGACTGCTAGGAGAGGGCTCAGGCTCTGAGGAAGGAGAAGGCACACAGATGTCCCGAGTTCCGGTCCAGTCCCCTGGCCCTGCTGGGGCAACCTCAGAACACACAGCTCAAGGCTATGCCTCCCGGCTGCCTTTTGAATTCTCCAGGTTTTAGCACTGCACAGAATCAAACATTTCCTTCCTCAGCCTACCCATTAGTAGCACAATGACTTTAATATAAATGACTCCAAAAGTGATATGTACTTTAATCTCGAAAAATCTTGTACTAAAAATATTTTCAATATACATAATTATTTCTAATACAAGCAGAAATTATGGAACAATATTTTTAAAAATAGCATTTATAGTAACATCAAAAATCCATCAATACCTAAGAATAAATATAATACAATACATGTATAACTTCTATATCACAAGTCATAAAACATTATTGAGAGATTAAGGGCCCACATGAATAAAATCTGCTTGCTAACAGATTGTATGAATATACTGCACTTTCAGGTATAGAAAGATTCAATACAGTAATGATATCCATTCTCCTTAAATTATTTCCAGTCAAAATTCTAGTGGGTGTTTTTTTTTTTTTGTTTTTTTTGTTTTGAGACAGGGCCTCACTTTGTAGTTCGGGCTGGCTCTGAACTCACTGTGTAGCTCAGGCCAGCCTTGCACTCTTAACAGTCCTCCCGCCTCTGCCTCCCAGGAGCTGGGATTACACGTGTGAGTCACCATGTCCAGCTTTAGTGTTTTGTTTTGTTTTCTTTTTAAAGACAGGGATACTTTCAAGCTGATTATAAAAGTTATATGGAAATGCACAGGGCCAAGAATAATCAAGGAAATCTCAGGATAAAGTAGAAAGACTTATTCTGCTAGGTATCAAAACGTGATACAGCTACAGCCAATCTAACCACCCACACATAGCATGTATGTGTATACATATGTGCACACATGTGCACATACATGGTGAGGTGATTAGATAGCTTAAGGTGATAAGGTCTGGCACAAGGACAGACAAATACACCAAGGAAACACTGAAGATTCCCGAAACAGACGCTCACAGACGCTTGGTTTCCCACAGAGGGGGCCCTGTAGAGGGCAGTGAATAAAACGTAGTCGGCGCACATCAGGATGGTCGGCAGGTAAAACACGAACTGCTGCCGCGTTGGCATCTCGATGCACCACAGTGAGGGCAGAAGGCTCACCCTGCAAGACTCCTCCAAGATGGAGGGAGAAGGGCTCAGAGTGGGGACAGCACTCGCCGGAGCAGCGATGCCATTGGCCGGGAGGAAGGCGGAAGTGGTGGAGAGCGCGGAGGCCCGGACTGGGCCAGGGCTCCTCCATGTAGCACCGCCAGCAAATCCACCGCTAACAGCTCCTTCTCTTTTTATGGCTCACTATAAAAGTCAGTGAGAAAGGACAGAAAGTAGCAACAGTAAATGTTAATCTCCCACGTACTGAGGGAGAGGTGAGGCTTACATCAAGGGGCCTCCCTAAGTATGTGAGGTCGCAGTGTAAACAAAACCCAAAGGGGACAGTCGGAGACCAGAGAAGCTCAGTTAAAAACTAGGGGGTGCTGCCTGGGAATCTTCTCTTCTCAGTACCCTCTAGGGAACAGATGCCTTAAAAGAACCACAAAACTGACAAAAAGAACACTTTCCACTGACACAGCAATTTCTGTTTAGTGTGCGGAACCAATGACTGCACTGCATGTAAAAATAGCAAAGTTGGGGACTGAGCTTCCTCCAAGTGAACAACATCTGAGGCTCCCTGTTCGCTCAGGCACTGGAGGCTGAGGGCGCTGCTCCCGGCCGTGGGCCAGGCACTCACAGTGTCCTCAGAGCCTCGGCCTGCCTCAAGCACTGAAGAAGTAAGGAGGCCAAAGCAGGCTGCTGGGCTGGAGGGCATGAAGGAATTAGGAATGATAGGACGCGGTCCCAGCACCCTGGAGCTTGAGGTGTCTATGAGGTAACAAATGAAAATGCCAAGCAGGCAACTGGCATTCAGGGTGGAAGTCTGGGCTGGGGTATATACCTGTGAGAGTCCTAAATGGCATCTACAGCCCTGGTACTGATAAAGCAACTCAGGTTCAGGTAGAGGAGAGAGAACACAGGACCCAGCACACAGCCAGAAAAGCAGTTACGATGGCAACCGGGAATCAAGTGTTTCATTTGTTTTTTTTTGTTTTTTTTGTTTTTTAGG